>JALPQI010029445.1:0-10180 GCA_025490895.1 Thaumatotibia leucotreta
CTAATCGCGATTTGATAATACGTCTACCTCCATTTTCAGGATCATTGTCTGCCCAAGATTCATTTAGCGCGAAACCGTTTTCCTGAAATAACTCACACATACCAAATATTGCGCGGCCCTACGCACAAATTCAGGCCGTACTTGTTCTTTGCGGCCATGCCTATAACAAGACTTTCGTTTCAGTTCAACTGTAATTACGTTGTCGTCATTTACGGACTGAGGTAAAGCACTGACCATATTGTTAATTAGAACTGGGACATTAACAACAATACCTTCTTCTTCCTATTTCTTCAGGCGAGTCCCTAGTTATTATAATAAGTGCCTACTTGATATTGATCCGTTTCATACTTCCTTGTTTGGTCTCAAAATTATGCTTAAACGTGTTTTATTTTAAGTAGTATTTCTAATTCAAGTCCCAATTAACGAAAAAGTGTTATGAAGAAGCGTACTGGTGATGGGTGCGGCCAGGTGCAGAAATTTCTTATACCTAAAACCGATAGCAACTTTAATGCATAGGTATTTTTGCGCCTGACTGTACGTATTTCCCCTTTATTATTGTATACTGATGTATAACATTCGTAATAAGTATACATTTTCAAACCTATGTTCCTCACAATTTTTGCACTTTGTACCTACTCTTTCAGTTAAAATTGTATACTATTACATCTAGCGTTAGACGTCGTATTGTGTATGGCTCATGTTTTCTATCTCTTGTTATAGTGCTGTTAACTTTTATTTAGAAATGAACCTCCAGGTCTTTTTCTGCTCATGTTTTCGTACATTGTACTCTATCCTCATTTTTCTATGTGACTGTTTGTGTTCTTAATAAATATAAAAAAAAAAAAATACCTACAAGGCCATATTGGAATCCTAAGGCATACCAATCGTTCTTCCAGAGGAGTCAGGTCTTTTAATACTACTGGGATACAGGGAAAAATTAAACCGTTTGCTCTTGCAAGCCTAGGAATAGTGCCTTTGTTAATATATTTTGCACATGTAGAACAAAATTCTCCAAAATGTTGAATCGAATTTAAATGAAAAACGTTATCCACAAATAGTTGAACAAATTTGTTTAAGGTGATTTCTTTAGATATTTTTTTACGGAATTAATGTGCCACAATCTACCGCAGCAGTGGCAAGGATGTGTGACTCCTTCTTTAATATTTTAAAAATAATTTTGTACCGTTAAGTCCCATGATTTTTTTTGATGCGATCGTAATTCTCGTCTAGCAGCGCTATTTCTCATCTGTTCACTTCGTCTATATTCTTCGTTTTCTCGAGTGACACTACGAGCATGTGTGTCGCGCTGTTGCTCAGCTTGTCTATGTTGGACATCCATTCGAGCTACTCGACGAGCTTGAGTGTTACAGTTTTGCTCATCTTGTCTGTACTCGTCATCTAGACGAGCAACTCGATGATTTGAGCGTCGCGCTGTTGCTCAGCTTGTCTACATTGGATATCCATTCGAGCTACTCGACGAGCTTGAGTGTTACGGTTTTGCTCATCTTGTCTGTACTCGTCATCTAGACGAGCAACTCGATGATCTTGAGCGTCGCTCTGTTGCTCAGCTTGTCTACATTGGACATACATTCGAGCTACTCGACGAGCTTGAGTGTCATGGTTTTGCTCATCTTGTCTGTACTCGTTATCTAGACGAGCAGCGCGATGATTTTGAGCGTCGCGCTGTTGCTCAGCTTGTCTATGTTGGACGTCCATTCTAGCTACTCGACGAGGTTGAGTGTTATGTCCTTGCTCATATTGTCTGTACTCGTCATCTTGACGAGCAGTTCGATGATCTTGAGCGTCGCGCTGTTGCTCAGCTTGTCTATATTGGACATCCATTCGAGCTACTCGACGAGCAAGTGTTACGGTTTTGCTCATCTTGTCTGTACTCGTCATCTAGACGAGCAACTCGATGATCTTGAGCGTCGCGCTGTTGCTCAGCTTGTCTATATTGAACATCCATTCGAGCTACTCGACGTGCTTGAGTGTCGCGTTGCTGCTCAATCTTCCTATTGTCTTCATGTAACCGTTTCCTTCGGCGAAGAGAGCTATTAACGACCTGTTCTTGACACTTTCGTCGTTTGTTGAATCGAAGAACCTTTTTAACTACTTGGTTTCTCTCTTTTTCTCTATTTGAAACATCGGCCAGTTTTCTCATGGTACTCATGAAGGATTGGACAGCCTCTTTACCAAAGGTTCGGGCCACCTTGGCCCAATGGAAACGAAACTGTCGCTCTGTATCGGCACTAGCTGTTTTACGCAATTTGGCTTTCATTATAGCCCAGCAGCGCTCGATGGGGCGAAGTTCTGGGCAATTTGGTGGATTCTGTTCTTTGGCCACAAAACGCACATTATTGTCTTTGTACCATTTTACTACCTTCGCTACATAATGGCAAGACGCTAAGTCGGGCCAAAATATAGTTTCGCAGTCGTGCTTTTTTATCATGGGCAACACTCGCTTATGGAGACACTCCTTCATGTAGATATCGGCTGTAATAGATGAAGTAGTAAAAAATGTACTCGATTTCAGTCCACATTCACAAATGGCCTGCCAAACTATTTTTTTCTAAATTTCTCGACACAAACTGACTTTTCAGTCTGGGATACCTCTGTTCCTTCGCGGACCGTGTAATACTGGGGACCTGGCAAAGACTTATAGTCCAGTTTCACGTAAGTTTCGTCGTCCATTATAACACAGGTGTGATTTTTAGACAAAATTGAGTCATACAACTTTCGGACACGTTTCTTGGCAGATGCGTTTTGCTTATCGCTCCTTTTCGGTTTAGCATATAACTAACTTATCCTATCTTAATCTGACGCGCTCGAGAATTTCAGATGATCAATTTTTTTACTAATCTGATCTTTATCCTTGACGCACGGCCACGTACTCGTACACAGGGCTTATACTTGGTGGACGTATTTAATGGGGTACAAGGTACCTGCCTGTATAGTAATCTGTCGCGCTTGAGTAAATCCCAAAATCCCCTCTTGGGCTCCCCTACTATAATGCCATCTCTGTGTGAGTAGCTTGAACTATATATGTGTAAACAATTTCTAGCTACGATATACTACATTTATTGTTATGGATCGTTTCCCTAAAAATCTAAACAATGCAAAGCACTAGAAATCATAATTTTAGGTATAGGTACAGGTAATGTACAATTTTACTAATATTGTTATGGCTTAGTTCACATTGTGAGGACGACTAACGCCATCCCGTAACATGGATGCTAACTACTCATGCTAACATGTGTTAAAATATCGTGGTGCTACATTACTCAATATTTTATGTAATGAACAACATCGTATTTTTAAACTACTCTATTTACAAAGAATTTATATACCGAAGAACCAAAAGGAATTATATTGAAACAGTTCTTTCATATATAATTAATAATAGCGGTAGTTTATCCCGCAGCGATATATTGTCGCACCAATCATTTGTAAAGCCTACAGTTAATGTTATGTTAAATATACATAACATTAATTCATTACAAAAGATAGAATATACATTACATGTATTAATAATACGTACATTTTCATAATATGGCCTTCATAAAATCAAACTTCCTGTTGTTTTTAATCGTAGCATTCCACTCTGAATTTTGTAGTATCTTCATCAATCTGCAAAATAAATAAATATTACAATATTGTACAATAAAATAACTATTACACTTTTTATATGAACACTTAAGTACCTATTGTACCACATAATTTATTTGTACGACAAGTACTGGATAAAGCCCTGTTCTATGAAATATATCCCTGTTCCAGTTCGGTTATTGTAGTGAAAACTGGTTTTCCATACAAAAATAGGATGAGCATGCTTTATATGTTGTAATGGGGTATTTCTTTCCAGACTTTCCAGGAAAACAACACGTTCAAGATAAAGGTTTATTTCCTTCACTTAAACTCTAGTAAGAACTATTGGTCTCTAATTAGGTCTCTTATTTGGTGATGCTTGGTCGATTGCGCTATGAATTTGCTCGGTAGCCTTTTAGAACGCTATTTAAGCTAAGTTAGATTAATTATGAGCCGGCTCGATCAAGTGTTTGAAGTTAAATAAATTTAAATTTGTATAGGCTTAGCTGGTTCGCGGCTCACGACGGCGACTCCAGTGCCCTCTACGTCACCGTTGCTCAGCAACTCTCCAGATGACCGCCTACAACCAGGCCCATACTAGACTCCTCCTGTCGGAGGAAAATTGTTTAGCGGGGTTGATGCAAGCAAATGTCAACTCCGGAGGAACAGTCACTCGACTTGAGAGACCCAACGATCGTGTCACACGGATGCCCAAAACAATACGAGGAAAATTGTCCAGCGGGATTCGGCAGGCGACAAATGACGACTCGTGGCGTTACAGTAGCGTCACTATATCTTCAGCCCAGATCGCCCACGGACGGGAAATTGTCTCCACGTCGGCACGCAGCCCTGAGACCGAAAAGGAGAAACGGTATTGACCCGTACTGTATCATCATCATAAATTTAAGAGTCAAACTCTTGTCGGCGTAACTGATGAATGTAGCTGTCTCCATCTAACTCTGTCTAAAGCCGCCTCCTTGACTTCCTTGTACGACACAACGTCTACTTTCTCTTTTATTTGTTTCATGTAACTTCTTCTAGGTCTCCCTCTTCCTCGCTTTCCTTCAATCCTTCCTTCTATTATGTTTTTTATCAAAGCGTCATGTCGTATAAGGTAGCCAAACATTTTCCCTCTTCTATTTTCTATAATCTTTAACAAACTCCTTTTTTCATTCACTCTTCTAAGCACTTCTTCATTTGTGATTTTTTCTGTCCAACTTATCTTCTCCATTCTTCTCCAGCTCCACATTTCAAAGGCTTCCAGTATCTCTCTGTCCTTTTGCGTCATGGTCCACGCCTCACACCCATATAATGCTATACTCCAGATGAGAGTTTTGATGAGCTTCTTTTTGGTTTTTTGTGTTATGTTTGAAGTCATTAAATATTTCTTGTTGTTAAAAGCCAGTTTTGCTAATCCTATTCGAATTTTGATGTCAGGTGTGCACCTGGAGTCTGCTGTAATTAAACTACCGAGATATTTGAAAGATTTTACAGTTTCTAATGGAGTATTATCTATTTTAAATATTTGGTTAAAGTGTTCCAATCCTGTTTTTGATGTGGTTAAAATCTTGGTTTTATTGACATTAATTTTGAGTGAGAATTCTTTAAACACGCTGTCCATGGTATTCAGTAGCAACTGTAGGTCTTGGGGCGTATCTGCTATTGCTGCAATGTCATCTGCAAATCGGATGAATTTGATTGCTTCTCCGTTGAATTTCACTCCTACGTCTGTCATTTCCCTAATTTTTTGTATGGCTATTTCAATAAATGCATTAAATATGAGCGGAGAGAGTGGACACCCCTGCCTGACCCCCTGCCTAATTGTAGCTTTTACCTTTTCTTTGCCCGCTTCTATAACCGTTTCCTGGTCTCTATATAATTCCAAAATGATCCTTCTGTCTCTATAATCCAAACCAATGCGTTTTAATGCTGTCATCATTTCCTTCCAGTTTACCTTGTCAAAAGCCTTTTCTAAGTCCACGAATGCTATATGTGTGTTCAATCCTAGGTCCATCCTTCTGTCTATGACTAGTCTTAACGCCAATATAGCTTCGCGGGTACCCTTTTCTTTTCTAAATCCATATTGATCGTTACTTAGGCTATTCTCTATTTTAGTCCGTATTCGATTTTGTATAATTTTAAGGAGTACTTTGGAAGCATGCGATATGAGACTTAGTGTCCTGTGCTCTTCACACTTATAGGTGTTGGCTTTTTTGGGTAGTGTTACTGTCTTAGTGAGTTTAAAATCATCTGGTATTTGTCCTGTTCCGTACATCATTTTCATTATTTCATATATCTCATCTAGTAGATTATCGCTAGAATATTTTATAAGCTCTATGGAAATTTCATCCTCTCCTGCTGCTTTTCCATTCTTTATACTTTTGATAGCTGCATAAAATTCGTCTCTTATTATTTCAGGGCCTAAGTCATCTTTCTCTATTGTTTCTTCATTTTCAATATCATTCGTACTCAAACCTTCTCCACAGTACAGGCTCTCAATATATCTTTTCCATCTACTCACTATATCATGGTTATCAATAAGCATTTTGTTATTTTCATCCATTATTGTTGTACTTTTCGTTTTCCTACTTTTATCCTTATTTAGCTCTTTTATTATTCTAAATGCTAGGTCTGTTTTTCCTTTGTTTAAGTAATAATCAATAGTATCACAGTCTTTTGCTATATCTTGTTCTTTTTGTTTCCTACATTCCAATGTTATTTTATTAGTTAACCTACGATATTCTTTAATGCTACTACTATCTTCCTTGTACTGTATAAAACCCAAAAATAAGGGAACGCGATGTCTGCGTTGTTTGCTACAAGAAGGATCTGCCAGCCATCTTAACTTGCATTTTCGATGACGCCGCGGGGTTGCTAGTAACGAAATCCAATTCACCGTAGGAAGAGACAAATACGAAGAAAAGAAAAAAAAACAACGATAACACTCGTGTTTGGTTTGAGGATGAGAAAAAAAATCATTTCGCAACAACATTATCTCCCGTCACTAACTCAAATACAAGAAACCAGAAGTCATCATCCTGGCAACACTAAATTCAGACATCAGAGTTGTTTGAGGCACGAATTTATACGCGCATAATTATTACGGAATTCACACCCGGGTGTAAAGTCGTTCATACATTACAATGTATAAACGACTACACTATTATATTTTAAAGACAAACGGGTCTTAATCGCGTAAACTTACGTTCAATTATATCCTGACGTTTCGGGCATGACGTTACACCCGTGGCCGTAGAGTCTGCCTGCGACCACGGTTGTAACGTCATGCCCGCAACGTCAGGATATAATTGAACGTAAGTTTACGCGATTAAGACCCGTTTGTCTTTAAAATATGAGTGATAATCGTGAAAGTTTAAATCAATAGACTACACTATTACATTGTATTAAACAGCATTCAATTCTTGGATTAAAACATTTTTGGAACATTTACAAAACGTAGATATGGCTATATTTTATACACCGTGATCTCTAATAACCCGAAAGATTTTAACCACGCATTTTTGATGTAAAAACAAACAAAAAATATTTTATGACTTTTGTAATTTTTGGCGAAAAAAAAAAATTTTTTTTTTCGATTGTTATTTAATTTTTGAATGTATTTTAACATCAAAAGTAAAAGTTATTCATGAAACTAGCACTTACAATGAGTGTTAAGGTTTTTTTTTACAAAAACCTCATTTTTAAAAGGTTTTATTTCTCACTTTTCGACATCTATTAATGAGGTTAGTGAGACTATTCTCCATAATGACACCAACGCCGTTAAAAAGACCTTTTGTACCGAGTTACAATTAGAAAATATGTTTTTTTTTAATTGGTAATAACTCTGAAACTAGGCGATATCCAGAAAAGTTTATACGACATTATAGTTTCTAAATATGGTCAGAAACACACTGTTAAAATCTTTCGGGTTATTAGAAATCACGGTGTATTTAGATATACCTAATATAACGTCTCAATTTATATACATTTTATACATGTCACATTTAAACTTAAGTTAGTGTTCGCCACAGACATATAATGGTATCTTTTATTTGGGCAGGTCCTTTCTATTCGTTTCGCACAATACCTCTTTTAGAGGCTGCGGTACACACAAATATAGAAGGTCGGGAATATTTTTTACACGATGGTACAAAACATCTCATTTCGTTTCCGTTATACTTTCTGTCGTATGTATTGGAATGTTGGTTAGCCATTTTATTTACGATAGTCGAATTCAGTGATAGTTTTTGTTGATAAGTATCCTTAGGGCAATGCAAGAGTCGTCGAGAGGAGCAGAATCGTTGTCCAAAATACCTACTTGTGCAAGTCGTCGTGAAAGCGTCCTAATCCGTATGTAAAGTAACTAGCGGGTCGTCGATCGTGCAAGTACCTATACAAAATCCAGACAGAAGTTGTTGAAAATAGTAAAATTAAAGCGGATAACGCGTACAAACAAAGTCATTAAGGGTGAATCAATTTTTTCCGTCTGTTATTGCCATGGTTACGGTCGCCTGAGTCCAGGGTTGAGCAAAATACTGGCTTCAATGTATTTCAAATACCAAATACAAAATACATCCGAAAATGTATCTGAAATACTAAATACTTTGGTGATAGGTATTTCAAATACAAAATACAGAGTTTAAAAAATATTTATTTTCGATACAAGTGTGGAAAGTAGGCTTTTTCGCAACAAGTGTCGGTGAGTTAAAAACACGAACGAAGTGAGAGTTTTTTGCAGACACGAGTTGCGAAGACGCCTACATTTCTACGCGTATATCGAACAACATTTTACAATGCAGTATGTGAGGAAAAAAAAGTCAGAAGTAATAGTACCATTTTATTTAATCTTTGTTATTATAAAAATATACATTAGTACAATTTTGAATATTGAATGTAATACTTTTGCCCGATAATTTTATTTTTTGGCTTACTTGGGACAAGTTTTCATTTTCTTGAACTGTTGGTGCAGGTTGTGGTTCTGGCTCTGGCGGATCAGGATTAGTTGTTGGCTGATGTGTGATGAAGTTAGGGTTGTCTAGTATGTTTATCTTAGATGGTTGGGAGCTGCTAGTGATGGTGCTGCTGGTGATGGTGCTGGTGATGGCATTGCTAGTGATGGTGTTGCTACAGGGTAACTTCGGAGGCATATTAACAGAATTAGCTATACTCGCACTAATCTTTCTTTTATTTTGAATTGAATCTTCTATATAAGGTCCTAATTTATTAGATGCAGATATTTTTACACCTGATAGTACTCGGTCTCTGGAGTATATTAAACCGTGAAACATTATAGCTTTTACGATGTTTTTTTGGAGAAAACGGAAAAACAAATTTCCTACGTAAAAACACCCTGTTTATGTGATTATTAAATGAAAACTCATTGAACAGATTCTAGTACCTCTTTTACGTACCACTTAACTGGAACTGGCCACTTCTCGTCGATAAAATAAATACCTACTTGATTGTCAATGTCATGTTATTTTCCGTTGGATTGTGTGGTTTGATGACATTACAGACAGTGTTATTGTGACATGTGATAATGCACACATGATGATTTTTTTTAGACGAAATTATAATTAATTTTTTTGTTAGGAAAATGAAATCAAAAAAAATACATGAAAAGATTTCTTAATTTATATTTAAAGTTAATTATTTTAATGTAAAGTATCATGTGTTAAAATATCTGCAACTAATAAATTAGGACCTTATATATGTCTCAGCTACACTGCTGGACTTCCAGCCACCATGCCTTTTTATTGTTGTGAGGTTAGCCCCGGAGTCAGCCAGCAGTGTAGCTGTGGTACGCCGGAAGCTGTGTCCTGTATATGTTTCTGGCTGATCTAAATTTAAGTAAGTAGCTATTTGTTTCGGCATGGCACCAAATTTATTAATGCCTATGCATTGATTAAGGCATCTGCCGTTTTGAAAATTCTGGAAAAATCTATTGTTTGTACACTTTTCCGAACGCAGCGCTCAATATTTTTTTACAATTTCTTTAAATTCACCTTCAATCACGAATGTTCTAGGTATTTTCGTTTTAGTGTCTGGTATTTTTACAACCAAAATTTCTCCTTGTTCTTGTACATTATTTACTGTCAGGCTTGTCAACTCTTCTCTCCTACATGCTCCACATATGCCAAAAATTAAAGCTACCTGTGAACAAAACAATTATTGTTACAATTATAAATTAAACAATGAACTGCAATATTCTTATTTAAACATATTTTCATATTTCTTTATTGCTTACCTTAGTAGCCAAATAATTATGATCAGGTGCTTCATCAATGAATCGTTTTATTTGGTCTGCAATGATATAATAAGTAAAGATATGTTACACCGGCTCTAAAATTGAAGCGCGCAGATTGTGATAATTCTAACAATCGCTCTTAGTTCTACCCAGACCACCGAGAGGTGTGTACCACTGCCGAGTTCTCGCAAATCACATGAACTGCGCCCTAAAATTTCATTTTATGTTATATAATAGTGAAAACTACGAAATAAAATGCAAAAATGCCCTTAACACCACACATCATGCGCAATTGAACTGAATTATATATTTTTTTCAATTTTACTATTTATTGAAAATAAATAGGAC
>JALPQI010029446.1:0-16228 GCA_025490895.1 Thaumatotibia leucotreta
TATGCGTTTACTTGACGTGTCAGAAATATCATATTCTTCTATATTGGTGAGTTATCAGAAATCATGGTTAAGACATTGTTTCAGTCTGTCAAAGTTGAATAAAAATAATAACGCATTTTATCAACTCATTCTACCTGACGAACTGTGATTGTAAACTAAACTTTGTTAGGTACTTCTCTGCAATGGCTCCTTGTAACGTTAAGGTAGGTATTTCCTTAACCTTCCAGCCGGGAGACGAGAGCGGTATTAAATAAATAAATAATTATCTTGGGACATCTTACACAAATCGACTTAGTCCCACGGTAAGCTCAATTAAGGCTTGTGATGTGGGTACCAAACGACGATATAATATAATAGATACATACATATAGATACTTAATACACATGCAGCCACGACCAAGGAGCTAATATTTGTGATAAATAAATACACAAATAATGCCCTCGGTATTGGTAATGGTATCGGTAGGAACGACTCAGCTGAACATTTTGGCCATGTTACTTTCTTTAGAAGCAATAGAAATATGCATTAAATAATCCAATCGCTTAGTAAAAACTGAGAGATTCCTAGAAGTTTTCACTTTCATTTGTTACGGAATCTGTCAAACGTTGCGATAAGGGACCAATCTGTAACATGAAGTGGTTGAATACCAAACTATGCCAGTCGGTCCACCGCCGTCACGACATCGCAATGCAATTGTGATAATGATAAGATTATGAAAGTGACATTTTTCGCATTTTTGCCGTCTCAGTCATCGGTATTTGGAGTTATCAAAGTGGTTGATCTGATGAGCTCGGATGTTAGATGACTTAATGAGATTATTGCGTGCACACAGATTTCGCCATAACTATCAGGAATGTACCAATGATCAGATGATTTTATTTTAAATTTGATAAATAATAATAACTCTGCTATTATATAAAAGTCGCCGGGACACGCTGGATGCAGGTCGCTTATAACCGGTACATGTGGAGGTCTAGAGGGAAGGCCTATCTTCAGCACGTCTTATGGCTGAGATGATGATGATATTATATAATCGGTTGGGTGAAATTTACAATATTGAAAGAAATTATTCGATTTTAGTTTCTTTATTCAGTAAAATTACGATATAAACTTAAAACAAAAAAAAAGCTATACATAGGTAAAGCTATAATCAAGCTAAAATATTGTCCTTAATTCACATTTGTCAATGGGCAGGATGCCCAGAAGGTCAGAAATTGATATTTTTAAATAAAATCGACAAATATTGAATTCAAGCACAGTTTGTGAAAAAATTACGTTAAGAGGAACTTTAACGCAATAAATCTTATATTTTTATTACACATACACATAGGTACATTATAATATTGTTAGTACGTGTCTAAAGTATCTTTATTAAGCTAGTTTCTTCACAAATGTAGCAATATTTCTATGATAAGATTGGAAAACACGGTTTAGCTCGTAACATGTGTTGCGATAACGACAGAGACTTTTTAATAATATGGATTGCCCATATCTAAGCATATTGAGTTTTAATCTAAGAGGAATGCTTTCAGCAGTTTCAGCCAAGCATACCAATATTATTGCAAATGTTATTTAACCCTTTAACGGGAAAAACTCGAAAAAATCCTGCATTCAAGCCTCAATGCCATTATAAAGTACAAAAAATCTGTACAAGAAAAAATATAAAAAGACAGTGCTATAGGGTAGTCGTTTTTAAGACCCACCGGTCTATAAAGGGTTAAAGTATAAGAAAATAATTATCTTGGAATAATACGTAATATATTCGTTCCCTGAAGAAACATCGTCCATTTGATCAAAGACAAAGATAAATGTTTGCACAAAACAAATTATTTTTCTTATTTGATTTTTGTAATCATCTTTAAGTATATGCCATTCAAATCTAAAATTAATCCTATACTGGTATTAGAGTAGGTTTAATACAATAGTATTGATTTAAATAAGTAATTATTATATAAGACTGGCTACTACTGCCAGTTAGTTAAAAGAAAAACTATTTAAGCCGAATCACGTTCGTTCATGACCACCTCGCCTATTCAAACGTTGCAAAGAATGTTTATTGCAGACGTTCACGTATTTAATGCTTGTGAAAATGCATACTGTCCCTTTTCTCGTTTTGAATTTAATAATAATAAACATTTATTCGTGACACACAAGACCAGATTGTATAAATTTTATAAAATAGTTTACAATGAAAAGTTGGTGTATCACGAAATGGACCCTACTCAGCGTAGTGCTAGCCCGAAGGCCGAGCGCTGATCTGAATTTGAAAACCATTTGTAATATTTTATTATTACAAATAGTAAGATCATTGGTAATTCGTGTAATTGACATTACGTAATCTTCTAATAAATAGATCAGTTGAAGGGTCCACGGAAAGAACATGTCTAGTCAATTCCAATTACAGAAGGAAAAACCACGTTACTTTTAACAGAATAAGGTGTGAATTTGCCATGATTTTTTAATGCACTGGACATGTTTTTTCGGTGGACCCTTCAGTTGTAATCTTGCAAAATCGCAAAAAAAAAACAAGAGAATAGAATTTTATTTAGTTTTAATTTAGATTTTATGTAGTTTTAGTTTAGTTATACTTTTTAAATAAAATTTTATATTTGTAGTTTGTTTAAAAATGAATAAAAGATAATAGACATATACATTTTCAATATCATATACCACAGAAAAAATACCGAGTATACCAACGCCCCGGAGGTGGGATTGGAACCCACGTCCGCAGCTTTCACGGCTTATGCCGAAACCACTTTTCCTCTGGTATATGATATCTCATCATCATCATCATTTCAGCCATAAGACGTCCACTGCTGAACATAGGTCTCTCTTTTGAACTTCCACATACACCGGTTGGAAGCGACCTGCATCCAGCGTCTCCCGGCGATCTTCATAAGATCATCTGTTCATCTCGTGGGTGGGCGTCTTATATACACTCCGTTTGTCAAACCATGGTCTCCACTCGAGCACTTTTTGATTTTAGACCCCATCGGCGATCTGCTCTGCATGCAATGTGGCCTGCGCACTGCCACTTCAGCTTGCTAATCCGGAGGCTTGTTCGACTACGGATCTCCACATTTCATTCGATCACGTTCACGTAGAGAAACCCCGAGCATTGCCCTCTCCATAGCTCGTTGATTGGACGACAACTAAAATGTATCATTTATACAGGGTGAAAGTCTAATACGGGCGAAGCTCTTAACGGGTATTAGTTTACGACATAATAAGTACATTCAAACAATTTTAATTAAAGTTAGAGCAACAAAATTATCCATACAAAATAATTTGGCGCGCAATGTAGACAACATACGCGAGTTAAACACTCGTTGACAGCTAATTTCAAAAGTAGATGATATAACTGCCATATCAACAATAACAAATGTATTTTAAAAAAATCTGTGGGTTCATAATTAAGAGTAATTTAAAAAAACCTTGTAATTCATGATTACACTAATGAATCCCATGCCTGGTTTAATTGATCACCCGTATTAGATTTACACACTGTACACTGTAAATAGTGGCTGACGAAAACTGTTCCACCATTAAGCAGAAGCGTCTGCGGCTGCGTACTCTTTGGCAACACCTTGGCGAGTAACGGGCGCGGTCGATGACAGTGGAACTGCGCTGTACTGTACTTGCATTTGTTTGCGTACGCGCAAGATATTTTGACTATTGTAACGTAAGCTAGAGAAACAAAAGTAAGAACAGTAGCCGTACCATAAGTTGGAGAGTCAAGGAAACGTTAGGTTTTACTCGATTTAATTGAAATTACATATTGGAGCAAGCGCGTGGGGTTGCGTTACGTACCTATTGAGTAAAACCTAACGGAGTCTCATATTTTAAAGATAAACGGGTCTTAATCGCGTAAACTTACGTTTAAATTACCTATATCCTGAGTCCTGACGTTTCGGGCATGACGGAAACGTCAGGATATAATTTAAACGTAAGTTTACGCGATTAAGACCCGTTTATCTTTAAAATATGAGTGATAATCGTGAAAGTTTAAATCTAACGGAGTCTGACAAAAATGTTGTATAAATTATTGTCATACCTTAAGAGGGCGCCTACACCCAAATTGCAGTTCGGAGATTGCATTTTAAGATGTCTTAAACATGATCGTTTGAGGGTTTCGTAAAGTAAACGGGACTCTATGACTAAGGCTCCGCTGTATGTCTGTCCGCCTGTCACCACGCTGTAGGTATCTCGTGAACCGTGATAGTTAGACAGTTGACATTTTCTCGGAAGCTGTGTTTCTGTTAGTACTATAACAACAAATAACTACTAAGCACTAGAATAAAATAGATATCTACGGAAAGCACATACCAGAAACGTGTTTTTTTGCCGTATTCATATTAAATTAATAATTGTACGAAACCCTTTGTCCGTGACTCCGACTATCACTTTGCCGGTTTTTATAACACTTAATTCTAACGCTAAGACCTTTTTTTGAGGTGTATCTACCTGATCAGGTGTGCATAATTTATCACTATGATCTGATCAATTATATCATCAAGTAATATTAGAATCATCAGATTACACTAGATAGTTACAAATGATAGGACCGATTATGCAATCATGATTGCTATTATGAGATCATCGAGAAGTACGAGCAAGGAAGCCTTCTAACTTCCTTCATGCACAGAATTTAAGTACGATCAGTATCAAATATGAAAGTGGAGGAAAGGTAGCACTAAAGCGGACCCTGGCCCGCTACCGCGAACACCGAAGTTCGTAAATTTCAGGGATTTGTATCTGTCACTCAAGCGAAGGCGTCATTAGAGTGATAGAGAAAATTGCCCGAAATTTGCGGATTTCGTAGTTCGCGGTAGAACCGCTGGCAAATACCGGGATAACGAAAGGTAGAAGAAGAGGAATTATGACCCATGATTAAAAATTAGATAGTACTCGGGTCATCTTCTCTTCTTTGTCGTCAACATTCGCCAGAATATCTCAAATCCCTTTTCAATTACTACGGCGCTAGTCGCGACCGTCAACTTCGTTCTTCTGGCAACATGTCGCTGTCCATTCCTCTTCATCGTTCTGGGTTCATGTCAAACTCTTTCGCCGTACAGGCAGCGCGTCTCTGGAACGAACTTCCACTTAAAATAAAAAATGCCACACATAAGTTCTCTTTTAAAAAATCTGTGCGCTCTTTCTTTGCTAGCAGACTTTAAAAAGTTTAGAGTCTCTGATTGTTTGTTTCGTCCTCTTCTATATGTATTTATGTATATAGTATTTTATGTCTGTATGTATGTATGTATATAGAGTTTATATGGAGTGAATATAAGTAGTGTATTTATATATGGAATATATGTGTTAATTCATGCATAAGTGCTTCTTTTTAGTAAGTTTGTATTATTTTAGTTGCACCGCCCACAATCTCTCTGCTTTGCCTAAAGGTTGACTGGTAGAGAATGCCTTATGGCATTAAGTCCGCCTTTTGTACATCAAGTTTTATTTTGTGCAATAAAGGTTAAATAAATAAATAAATAAATAACATTCTTGCCAGAGTAGTCACGTCGCCACTACCTCTCTGACGGCCGGCTTCCTCGTGCATTCATGCAGTGATGACCATGACGAGCCATTTACAGCCGCTTTTATCTGGTCAGTCCACCTCATAGGCGATCTTCCTCGTGGCCTGGTTCCCTCAATCTTTCCCTGGACCACAAGTCGCTCAATAGCCACCTCTCCTCGGCGGCATACGTGACCAAAAAAACTCGGGTCATAGCCACTCAATGTCGTATAGCCGTACCATGAACGGCCGCCTCGCTATAAAAGTGGACTTTCTATCCGTCTCGCTCGCTCCAATCCGCGAGTACGAGCGGGATGGATGAAAAGTACGTCCGCGTTCATAACGCAGCGACAGCTCAAAGTAAGCACATTGATGTCAATGTTCGCGCAGAAAGAGTCTAGGAAGTTGCCAGTTGCCACATGGACCTTGAATTCGATAAGGTTACTCGAGTGTCATTTCTATTTCCAATTAAGGAGGGAATGGCGTTACTCGTAGAAAAACTAATGCCTATCATTTTGAGATAAAAATTCCTAAGACTGATCAATGTGTCCTTACAGCTAAAAAGATTACATGGAGACTTAGTAGGAATATAATACATGTTTTCCACAATGTCTTTGCCATAAAACTATTTCAGAACGCTATGCTTCAGCATACTTTTACTTCAGCCAACAACATAGGTAACGTTATTAAATCGTTAATAAACTACTTTTCATTTTCCGAAACCCATGACAATGCAAGGTTTAGTACAATTTCATTAAATCTTTACACGAGGTTCGGCACACTCGTATCTCGGAATTTCGCTACAATTGTCGTGTTTTTTGACAATTGTAATTTTGCTTCGCAAAAAAAGTTATTTACTGCTGATTTATTAAATTTCCTGCAGTACATTTTATGTTGATGGCAAACAAATGCACAGCTCTTTCGATGGTAAGCGATAACTGTAGCCTATACTGCCGTGCTAACTGAAAAGGACGCATCTCCCATAGAACTACTATAAGAGATGCGTCTTTTTTACTTGGCATGGCAGTATAGACGTCCCCCATTTGGAGAAACAGTAAATATTCACTTGTCAACGTAAAATTGGGGCCTGATTGTTGTGATTCTAACTTGATGTTAGGTGTTAATAGGAATAGTTTTTCCGGCATTTGCGTAAGGCCCGACGCACACGACCGCGGCGCCCACGCGTGCAGAACGCTACAAAGAATCCTATCAATTATTTGTTACAAATTTAACACACGAACGAGCCGCATTCGTTATGGGATCGCTTCTGGGATCCGAAAGCTAAGTGTATGGTACATTTCTAAATACTGTTGTTGTTGTTGTTGTTGTTGATGTTGTTGTTTTTATTGTCATGCCTTGCATTGTATATAAATAATAAATAAATATCTTAGTGCGAAATATCTGTGCGAAAAGTGGAGACAAGCTCAAAAATGAGCCCAAAAACAATGGTTAAATTGTGCCAAGATGGGCAGGACCTCGGCAAGACATATAGCTCTTCTTAACACCGTGCATATTTCGGTGTAACGTCTTTGACAAATGTTTATAAAATATAGCCAATCAAAACTTTGATGGACCAATCACAACTACTTTTAAATGGCGGCTTAAGTTTGCTTAACTATTTACAGGATGATATTGAAATTCGGTGACACTTATCAACTAAAATTTAGGACCGTTTTGAAAGGCAATTTAGGATGGCGTGCGGCTTCCATGTTTTATTTATTCGCAGGCCAGTAAGTGAAGGGTCCACGGAAAGAACATGTCTAGTCGATTCAAATTACAGAAGGAAAAACCACCTTACTTTTCACAGAATAATGTGTTAATTTGCCCTGATTTTTTTAGGCTTTGGACATGTTTTTTGCGTGGACCCTTCAAGTAATATCACACGTGCCTTAAACTCTCCGAAGAAACTATTATCACTTAGTATTGTATTTCTTTTCATGTTTATGATGACGACTCGAATTGCATATTGTCTCAGTGCCTATTAAATACTCTGTAAGGTATAATTTATTTTCTTCAACTAACAAAAGGCGTTGCCTGTAATTTAATTTCTATTTTCTTGGGAAGGTTTACATGGACATTATATTAGGTGTGGTGTGTTATTAGAACGCAATTATGACATAGTCATGTAATAAGGAAAGAAAAGGTGTTATTTAATAGTAGTAAAGGTGTTGTGTAATAATAGTATGAAAATGAAAAACAATTTTTGTTTTTCTTTTGTACATATGACTTAAGTAAAATACTATAACTGCCACTGATATCGAATATTTTATACGGATGATTCGCGAAAATGACTTCAAATCCACTATTCAACTTTCGCCGCTCGCTAAGCGGACCCATATAATATAAACGAACTTTATGGAAGTGTACACAAACTATTGCGTGATATCTACTAAATGTCTTCAAGTGCCCAATGTCCAACGCGCATTGAAAGGATACTGGCGAAGAGTCATCGCTGCGGCTGTATCATGATTCATGACACAAATAATGCCTTTCACGACAGTCATTTACTTAATTTAGTTGACATGCGACGTCTTTCTTTATTTCATTTACGATAATAGAACATCCGCAATTATTGAATTTATCGTATATTCGTACCTATACCGTAATTTTTACCGCTCTGTATGTAATATTTATTTTATTTTTATTTTTATAAAAATGGAGAGGCCTTTGCCCAACGGTGAGCGAACGCACCTTTTCAATTACCTACTGAATTGCAATATCACACCATTGGCCTAACCTATGTAGGGATATACCTACTTGTATTCGCATATCAAAATTACAAGACGTGTATGGTACATAATTCCTAGTTCATGTATTTCAATGTCGTAACAGCAGTAATCACAGTCCTCCAATTATAACTAATTGTATATTTATCACACATTGTCATTAAACTCACGCACAAATTAAGATAATTAAGTGTTTGATAGCACGTTTCATTGGTCGGGCGTCGAACCTTGGACCACTTGCGAGTATGGCCTACACACTTGCGTGTTGCTTGTGCACAAATTGTAACTATTTTGTGTAACGTCAGCAAAAGCACCATTTGCAAATTAAATCTAAACAGTATTCTGACAATATTTTTGCTGCCTGTTTTAAATAAAGGTCCAGTCGACCCCCATTTTTCGCCTGAACTACCTATCTTTGCCTAGACTAGTGTAAAAAGCACACCTGGTGTAAAAAGTTTCCGCCTTATCTCTACGGTAGCCCGCATAGAAAAAGACTAATTAGCTAGTTTGAAAAACATGCGTTGTAGTACGGTAACTCATTGACAAAATCAAACCGCGATATGCCGCGGCCACGACATCGGTCTAAGGCGACCGGCTTTGCGGAAAACGTATCGTGCTCCCTCTCGTACCCATATCGGCATCCCGCTCCAACTCATGGATTCGCTCGCCGCTGGTCGCCTTAGACCAATGTCGTGGCCGGGGCATTAGCGTAAAGCAGTTTGCGGACTCACTGTAAAAAACTGCGTAAAACACGGAAGAGCAGACATCTGGCAGCAATGTATTGTAATCGTAACATAATTGCCGTCTTAGATCTCATATTATTTTACCTGTCAGTAAAAAAAGAATGCATACTTAAGAATGTATAAGCCATCGTTTCATTTTCCTATTTTTATTATTCGTCATTTACCTTTTCATTTCTACAGTCTGTGGTTTACCAAAAAATCCCGTTTTTCTATTATCTAATGTCAGATTTACCAGAAGATAGAAGATCGATTTAATAACGCACTGCACAAACAAACACTAATATAATTAAAATTTACATGGCAGGTTCGCGTGTTTCACTTTGCTGACTCGTTTTTTCTGCTAGAATGGTGTCAGTTATTGCGCTTTTGGTTCACTGATAAAACAATATTTTCCAAATGATCTTCAGTGTGCGATACTTTTAATAGAAAATCAACAATACCATCATAATTCTTTTAATCAACATAATCAGGTCAATTATCTAGAGAGACGCTACACTTGTTGCGTCGTTTACATTTTTTGTGACTTAGAAAACTTGTCGTGCTGTCCGTACTCACGCGATCAACAGTTTTGTGAGAATTTCACAACGCATGATAGGCGTGGGTTGCTAGTGATAAAAATGGGTGAATATAAAGGCAATGTAACCTGCTAGTAAAGTTTATCTCGCACAGGTGGTACCTTAGGCAATGTTCAAACCAAAGGCGTGTTCATGTTACCGATTGACAGCTCGGCTATAAAAACAAACAAAAGATAATCGCTGAAGTGTAAAGAAAAGAGATACAGCGACATTTGTCAGCCTCTGTAGCCTAGTTGATAGTGACCCTGCCTACGAAGCTGGAGGTTCCGGGTTCGAATCCCGGCGAGGACATTATTTGTGTATTTTTTTATCACAAATATTTGTTCCTTGGTCATGGCAGTATATGTATTTAAGTATCTATATGTATTTATCTATTATATATATCGTCGCTTGGTACCCACATCACAAGCCTTCATTGAGCTTACCGTGGGACTAGGTCGATTTGTATAAGATGTCCCAAGTTATTTATTTATGTAAGATACAGCCGTATTCTTCTATTCTATCGTATCTGTATACCTAAATCAAATATTATACAATTTCCACATGATGAGTAATTATAACCTAACACCTCCAGCTTCGTAGGCAGGGTCACTACCAACTAGGCTAAAGAGGCTGACAAATACATGGTAAATTGCACCTTTCCTACAACGTCGTTCAATATCATTAATTTACTTAATTATGCACCCAATGACGCGTAATGGTGGTTTATTAAACCGCGAACGAGGTCAATTTTGCTGGGCAAAGCGGAAAATATGCAATTATCTATGAATGATTTACTCTATTATGATAAATACCGTTAACAAACTAAATAGTCTATGATTTGATGCTATGATTATGGCGGGAAAGATAGTGTTCATTCTATAAGGCTTGTTCACGAAATAAAGTAGCCATTGCTGTATAATTCTTTTTTTTTGTATGAGACCATACCTTTGTATGGGTGTTATTACAAAGAAGGGCTCTTTGCCTATCTTCTCGGACGCTGTGGTTGATATTTATATCAATTTCTCCATAATTATGGAATTTTATTTAAAGTTCTGGATTTAAGTTATGTCTCTTCTTATTTTATCATTTTGGGTCATTTAATTTCCCTATGGGTCTTAAGTTAACTAAACTTCAATGATACTGATACTATAATAAACTGTGAATCTCGTGTCTACAATTTTTATTAACTATTTCAAGTCTAACATTGTTGAAATCGTCTCTGAAGTTCGCACTTTTTTGGGTCTGAACTGTTGCGTTAGGCATTATCTGAAGTTATTTTGATTTTGACCACTTTTCAGCGAATGCTTTTGGATATTGATGAGTATTATCCTCGTAAGGCCCAAGACACTGAGATATTATTTCACTTGTCCTAAAAATAGAAGGAGCCTTACGAAGTTAAACTACATGATTGACCAAAATACGTAATCATATCATATCTGCCCTTTTCAATCCATTGGTGGACGTAAGGGCTCTCATATTACTTATAGACGCATTAGGAGGTAATAATGCTTGTTTGCCACCATCGTGCTGTAAACAAGCACTCGCACCACACACAGGAACTCACCAGGAAGTTTATGCTAATGCCCTTATCGAGGTCATTGAACCTGCGATAACGATACCTGTTTTCAGCCTACGAGTACTATTGTAGAATTTGCGTTCATACTAGATCGTATTGCAGTGTGGGAAGGTTGATTGTTGTTCGGATCATTTGTATATTTCGTATTTGTCAGTTGATACAAACTGTTTGGGACTAACGAACTCCTTCATTTTATCAGTTTGTTTTTAACACGTTCGTCGCCGATGACACAGCGTCTGTGATCAACAAAATCTGACTCCTATGCCAGTGACACACATACGTGATCAAAGTAATCTCATTCTTATACCACTAGCGTAAATCAAGTTCTTGCTCCTATGCCAGTGGCATATAAATACGAACGTTTTTGACACAAGTGCTGTGTCGCCGGCATAGGAGTAGTCTTTTCGGTCACACATGCGTGTCACTGGCATAGGAGTTCTATCAGATAATTTCGATCGGCATAGTATCAGTACTTACTTAGTGAAACAGTACTGGAGGCGAACGTGTTAAATAGTATATTCTTCTTAACGTCTTACTAAAAGTATACCTACATTTCGTAAGATTATCCTTTAGTATCGTTTGGTAGCCAAAGTTTCGTAACCAGCTTCAAAATGGGAATGAAATCCCTGTAGGTAACTGGCTTTAAATCGGGAAAAGTTCCGATCCCTGACTTTAGATCGGGAATCGGTACTGGGTGCTTAGCCAAGTTGCGAATCGCTAGCGCTTAGTCGTCAATCATAAGCGAAAGGCAGCTAACTGTCTTTATCGCACTAATATGAAGGAGTAACAGAGAGGGAAAACTAAGATACGCTACTAAGCGCTAGCGATTGGCAACTTGGCTAAGCATCCTGGTCTTTACCAGTACCGACCGATTCGTAACCACGTTTAAGTAATCTTCTACCAAATCCGGCTACGAGATGAGAATATTATTCCCATTTCATAGCTGGTTACCATATTATTTACAAACTGTTTGAGACTAACGAACTCCTTCAATGTATCAGTTTATTTTTAAATAGTATTTTCTTCTTAACGTTTTACTAAAAATATACCTACATTTCATATGATTATCCTTTAGTACCGTTTGGTAGTCAAAGTTTCGTAACCATTTGGCAGCCAGCTACGAAATCCACCAAACGGTACTAAGGAAGATTATTAGGTATTTATTTATTAAGGCCTTTCAATAACTTGGCTAATTATAATTACTTACAAAATAATTATTAATAATCTTTTTTTTTGTTTCAGGTTTATTGACAAGTCGAGAGGAAAATTAAAAAACACAATTCTGGTAAATATTAATATTTTAATTCAACCCTTGTTTCTTTTTATATTTTTCTCTAGTCGTAATGATAAATCTGTTTTAAGGCATTTCAAATCGATCTTATAAATCTAGAGACGAAATAATCAATTTAGGTATTTGGTATCTGATTAATTTGGTACCGCTACCGTCCTGGGTGCTTAGACAAGTTGCCATTCGCTAACGCTTATTCGTCAATCGTTAACGAAAGGCAGCTGTCTTCGTCACACTAATACGAAAGAGTGACAGAGAGGGAAAACTACGATACGCTGCTAAGCGTTAGCGATTGGCAACTTGGCTAAGCACCCTGTAGGCTTATGATGGTTTCGTTTTAATCGTTTATAGTCGTTGCTGTCACGTTTTAACTTGTGGGTAAGTGCGAAAGTGACGGATAACATGATAAATGGTAAAATCAGCAACATCATAAGTCTACTATTTAGTACAGAAGGCCGAGTGTAGGTAATAACTTACAAAAAAACGTCTCGATCGCGTTTACGTTTTCATCGCCATTTGTATGAAATTGACGATGAAAACGTAAACGCAATCGAGACGTTTCTTATAAGTTATTACCTACACTCGGCCTTCTGACGTAGATACAGATGAACGAATCTTGTTTATAATTCCGTTATAAAGTCAGTGCGCTTGTACACCAAACTTCGAAAGCACTTAAGGAAGTGACGTCATTAACGGAAGTTATATCACTTTATAGCCTGGACACTGAATTATGCGATACCACACGATAACGATGACTGGCCGTAATACAATGTAATTTATAACGCGCATTATATAAATATCGATTGTAAATTACTGTCCGGTGTAAATTGGAACTTCATTTTGGGTTCTGCACTCAAAGAGTGAAAATGGGACCCTGTTGTATGAAACCGGCTGACATGCTGTAGCCTTACTGACGACTTACTTCCTCTATTCGCTCGTCAGCCTCCGTAGCCTAGTTGGTAGAGACCCTGCCTACGAAGCTGGAGGTCCCGGGTTCGAATCCCGGCGAGGCCATTATTTGTATATTTATTTATCCCAAATATTTGCTCCTTGGGCATGGCTGTCCTATGTATTTAAGTATATATATGTATCTATCTATTATATATATCGTCGCTTGGTACCCACATCACAAGCCTTAATTGAGCTTACCGTGGGACTAAGTCATTTGTGTAAGATGTCCCAAGATATTTATTTATTTATTTACTTTATATGTGGCTCACTCACTTAATTAATATAATGAAGTAATTCAATGACCAGTAAAAATAAATTTGCATCGTTTCAGAGGTCCTACCACGAATCACGAAAGAAGTGTTGCCTGCCTGTCACACTTATGTACGAATTCACAAGTGCGAGAGAGAGGCAACACACCTCAGGCATGCTACCACGAACACCGAAGTTCACAAATTTCGGGTAATTTTTCTCTACCACTCTAATGACGCCTTCGTTGGAGTGAAAGAGATAAATCCATAATACACAAACATTCAATATAATATAAATGAATAGAAGATGACTTACGGTTTTGATTTGAATACAGTCATAATTGATTCGCACATCATTTCCGTATTCAATTTGCAATAGATATGCAAATTCATCGAAGAAAGTAAACCCGTTCAATGCAGCGTGGCAATGAAAATGATGCTCTAATTTCCTTATGAGCAAACGGAATTTATAAACATACGATAAAAACGTAATAGGCGTACCAGAGACTAGTAAATCTTAGACGCATAACGAGCTCACAAATAGAGAGAGAATTATTGACGATATTGACATAGATTGACCTTTAATCGCTAAAAAGTTGCTGCGCCTATATAAAAGAAGCTGTATGCTTATATTATGAAGTTGTATCTATTAATAAATAATTTTTAATCTATGCTATCAGTTGTATTTAAAATCACGAGCATAAAATATTAGGAAGAGATGATTAGTCCAATTTATGATTATTGATTTAAGTACCTAGATAGCACTAAATATTATTTTACATTTCAGTACTTAGTGCATTTATGAGGACAACTGTTATTGCCCCATCATCATCATCATCATCATATCAGCCGAAAGACGTCCACTGCTGAACATAGGCCTCCCCCAAAGATTGCCACAATGACCGGTCCTGCGCCACCCGCATCCAGCGGACTCCTGCGACCTTCACCAGGTCATCGGTCCACCTTGCGGGGGGCCTACCCACGCTACGCCTTCCGGTACGTGGCCGCCACTCAAGAACCTTCCCGCCCCAACGGCCATCGGTTCTACGCGCAATGTGCCCCGCCCACTGCCACTTCAGTTTAGCGATTCGGAGAGCTATTTCGGTTACTTTGGTTCTGCTGCGGATGGTCTCATTTTTAATCCGATCACGCAGAGAGACTCCTAACATAGCCCTCTCCATTGCCCTTTGGGTGACTTTGAGCCTTCTTATGAGACCCATTGTAAGCGGCCACGTTTCAGTACCGTATGTCATCACTGGCAACACACACTGATTAAAGACTTTCGTCTTCAAACACTGCGGAATATTGGACGAAAATATGTGTCGTAGCTTCCCGAACGCTGCCCAACCGAGTCGGATTCGACGATTGACCTCTTTCTCGAAGTTGGACCTACCTAACTGAATAGTTTGCCCTAGGTATATATATTCGTCTACAACTTCGAGTGTAAAGTCTCCGATTATTACGGGAGTTGGTGCTACATGGGAATTCGACATGATTTTCGTCTTATCCATGTTCATCCTAAGACCAACTCGCTCGGAGGCTTTACTGAGGTCAACGAGCATAGTACTTAAGTCCTCCAAGGTCTCAGCCAAGACTACTATATCGTCAGCGAATCGAAGGTGAGTGAGGTACTCGCCGTTTATGTTGATACCCAGCCTTCTCCAGTCCAGAGTCTTAAAGACATCCTCCAGTGCAGCGGTAAACAGCTTAGGGGAGATGACATCTCCTTGCCTAACTCCCCGCTGCAGCAGAATAGGCTTCGAGCTCTGGTCTTGGAGTCGGACTGACATTGTGGCGCTCTCGTATAAACACTTCAACACCTCGATATAGCGGTAGTCGACTTGGCACCGTTGGAGAGACTGTAGTACTGCCCATATTTCGATCGAATCGAAGGCTTTCTCGTAGTCCACAAACGCTAAACAGAGGGGCAGGTTATATTCTTCGGTCTTCTGTATAACCTGGCGAAGCGTATGGATGTGGTCTACGGTACTAAAGCCTCTTCGGAAACCGGCTTGTTCGGGGAGGCTGGAAGTCATCAAGCCTGCGTGCAAGACGATTCGTAATGACTCTTGAAAACAGCTTATAGACATGGCTCAGAAGTGAGATGGGTCGGTAGTTCTTCAATAAAGCGTTGTCACCTTTTTTGAAGAACAGTACCACCACACCTCTGTTCCATGCCTTTGTTATTGCCCAATCATTAATAATTTTAGTTTTATAGCCCAAAATATTAAAGTATAAATGGCGGACTCAAATACTTGAAGGGTATTCTATCAGTCAAATATAGGGATATCTAGAAATCGATCTTTTGGTACAGGGTTACAATATGACTCAGAAGAATTTGACTTACCTGACTGCTTTCATAGACATATAAAACTCATAAAAGTGAAATGAAAGTATAATAAACACATTTTAGGCATGTGTTTATTAATAGCGTCATTTAGAAAGAATGACGTGAAAAGCTAAGTTTTTTATTATGTAATTGAGTGGCTGGCTAGACTTGCCAGAGAACAACTTTATATTTCGAAATGATTAAATGACAGTGATGTGACTACTTTCGTATATACATTCAGTCATAAAATTACAAAAGTATTCATAAGTAGAATACGTTATTTTTGAGGAAACG
>JALPQI010029447.1:0-10312 GCA_025490895.1 Thaumatotibia leucotreta
CGACCCTGAGGAAGGCAGAGAGGAGGAAAACCAGTTGGGAGGACTTCTCTGCAGCCCTAGAGTCAAACCAGCTCTGCGGACCGGTCTCGACAAGGGAGGAGGTAGACCAGGCGACAACTGCCATCACTGAAGGCATCCAGCAAGCGCTCCAGGCAGCATCTCGCACCATCCCTGCGGGTAGCAGACTCAAACCTCTACCCGCAGCGATCAGGGAACTTATTGAGAAAAAGCGCAAGCTGCGGAGGAGATGGCAGATCACCAGATGTCCCACAATGAAGACGGAGCTGAACCACCTTGTCGAGAGGTGCAAGGAGGAGCTGCGTCAACACAAGGCGGACGAATGGGAGACCCACTTGGCAAGCATAGGCGAGGAAGTGCCATCAGTCCATCGCCTATGCAGACAGCTCGGCCAAACTCAAGAGGCAGTCAGGCCCCTACTAGATAGTAGGGATAACCTGCATTACAAAGCCGAAGAGAGAGCCGAGCTGTTCGCGGACAGCCTAGAACTCTCATTCCGACCCAACCCCGCCACGGACCAAGAGCACTTAAGAGTGGTGGAGGAGCAACTGGAAGGGTACTTCGCGCACCAGCCGAGTACGGAGGAAGACCCGGTCTTCTTCACACCCGGCCAAGTGAGGAGAGCCCTGCTGCAAACAAAACTCAACAAAGCCCCGGGAGCAGATGCCATCCCAAACAAGGCACTTCACCATCTGCCACAGCGAGCCATAACAGCGGTCACGAGGCTGTTCAATGGCATTCTGCGTTCCGGGCATTTCCCCACGACCTGGAAACTTGGCCGGGTCATTATGCTTCCGAAGCCTGGGAAGGACAGGAGAAGACCGGAAAACTACCGGCCTATCACCCTGTTAAGTACCCTTTCCAAGGTATTCGAGAAACTGCTGCTTCACAGACTCCAACCGCACCTTGAACCACGGCCGGAGCAGTTTGGTTTCAGATCCGAGCACTCCACCACTCTGCAGCTGACGAGGATGTTGGCATTCATGGCAGAGAAGATGCAGAAGAAGGAGCACGTAGTCGCGGTCTTCCTCGACATGGAGAAGGCGTTTGACAGGGTCTGGCACGAGGGCCTACTTGTCAAGCTGTCAACGTCTTCGGTCCCAAGTCGACTGGTAAGAGTCATCCGCTCCTTCCTATCACAGCGTCGCTTCCACGTGGCAATGGAAGAAGCCACATCCTCGGAACGCCCGATCCGCGCGGGTGTTCCCCAGGGGAGTTGCCTTTCACCAACGCTCTACTCACGCTACACTGACGACATCCCGGTTGCTCCCGACGTCCAGCTGGCCCTATTTGCGGACGACGCTGCGTATTACGCGACGTCTATCTCTCCCGCCTTCGCCGCCAAGAAGATCCAGCGCCAACTGGACGCCCTGCCAGAATGGCTGAGCAAATGGAGGCTCTCAGTGAACGTGAGTAAGACACAGGCACTCTTGACAGGAGCCCATCAGCTGCCGCTGCCACTCAAACTCTACGGTGAGGAGATTGAGTGGCAGCATACAGTGAAATATTTAGGGGTCACCATTGACCGGGGCCTCACGATGAAGCAGCATACGGACGAAGTGGTGCGGCAGACGAGAACTGCGCGCGCTAAACTCCGTCCAGTACTCGCCAGCAACCTTCCGACAAGAGCCAAACTGGGGATCTACAAGGCATATGTGAGATCTAGGCTCACCTACGCGGCTCCCGCCTGGTACGCCAGGACGGCAGAGTCGAGCAAGCGCAGGCTCAGGGCGCAGGAGTCGCTCAGCCTCAGGCTGATCGCCAAGGTCCCCAGGTTCGTCAAAAATGAACATATAGCCAGAGACTTACAGCACCAGAGACTGGACGAGTTCATCGGACGGCTCGCGCGCAGGATGTTCGACCGCGCCGATAACTCCCGCCACCCACTGCTGCAGGGCATCGCCCCTCTTCACGCCCGCCCCCCGGACGGCCGCACGCAGCGAGCCCAACCACGTGAGCTCGCTCCCCGTGACCCCTGAATACGCCCAAGCCACAGAGGCACAAAAAGCTGCAGAGGCCACCATGACCACCAAGCCATGATGGCCCACGAACACAAATTAAGAGGGAGAGCCAGCCTCACAGAGGCTGACCAGGAACAGACCGGGCCGTAGTTACGGCCCGAGACAGAAGCTATCTCATAGGGCCCCGCCCTGAAAAGATTACCCCTCTCGCGCCCCTTTCAGGGGCGCAAGAGAGAGAAGGCGAACTACTACTTTTGAGATATTAGTATTCGCCAGCGCAGCGCCCGTGTTGGTCGTCTCGCGCTTGTTACCGTACTCACTTGCGTTACGCGTTCGTTCGCAGCCACATCTCTCTCGTCTCTCTCGACTTTCTCGTTTGATTTGTTTGTTTAATTTTCAATTAAATCAAACATGGCTGACACCGCAGTTGCCGCCGACGCACCCGCTCCGGCCACGCCCGCGAAGAAGCCTAAGGCGTCCGCATCTGCCGGCGCGAAGAAACCTAAGGCGAAGCCGACCCATCCGAAGACATCCGAAATGGTGAACAGCGCCATTAAGGAGTTGAAGGAGAGGAGCGGTTCATCCCTGCAGGCTATCAAGAAATACATCGCAGCCCAGTACAAGGTAGACGCCGAGAAGCTGGCTCCGTTCATCAGGAAATATCTTAAGAGCGCCGTCGAATCCGGTGCACTGATTCAGACCAAAGGCAAGGGAGCTTCTGGGTCATTCAAGCTAGAGTCTAAGTCGTCTTCGGGAGGCAAGAAACCCGCTGCGGCCAAGAAGTCTACCGCCAAATCTTCGACCGCCGCTAAGAAGCCCGCCGCCGCCGCTAAGCCCGCTAAGGCTAAGAAGGCAGCCGCATCCCCGGCCAAACCTAAAGCCGCCACCAAGGACAAGAAGGCGGCCGCCGCGAAGAAGAAGCCCGCCGCCGCCAAGAAACCGTCGACGCCCTCCAAAGCTAAGAGCGCGGCCGCTTCTAAGGCCAAGAAGAGCGCGAAGCCACCCACGAAGAAGCCTAAAGCACCCAAGCCAAAGAAGGCTGCGGCCGCTCCCAAGGCGAAACCCGCACCGAAGAAGGCCGCGTCGAAGAAGTAAATTCTACGACGTCGACGTCGTCATCGTCGTCGGTTCTGTGATGGTAGAGAAGGCGGAGGAGGATGTAGATGTCGTTTTTGCAACGACGTCGCCTCTCTCTAGCCCGCTCACCCACGTGCGCGTTGTAGCGCACATCAAAAAGCCCTTTTCAGGGCTAACAAATGTATTCAAAGGTCCACGAACCTATTGTTTCAAACAAGCCAATTACCAGTCTATCGATCAATCAATCAATCTAGGTACACTTAACCTTTCCGTCACCGAATGCACTAATCCCAAAACGTACTAATAGTCAATAAACTCTAATTTCATAATCACCTCTTATCATAAGAAACTAGTCCCATGTTGCCATATTCTCAAAAAACACCCGTTGTTGATACACACCAGCACCATTGCGAACTACTCCCAAAATACGCTTTTCCCAAAATACCCTAAAATTTCTTCTACTGAAAGTGTCAAAATACTCTAGTTTCATAATCCACTGTTCCCAAAATAGACTTTTCCCAAAATACCCTAAAATTTCATCTCCTACTGAAAGAGTCGAAATACTCTAGTTTCGTAAACCACTGTTCCTTAAATACACTTTTCCCAAAATACCCTAATTAGTTATATTCATTGTATTACTATGAATATATGTATTACTTGAATTACTTTTACTACAATATACAATTAACAACAGTTACTTAAAATTACCTTTAAGTGCTTTTATCACACATTAGGGTTAAGAAAAAATACCCGCTCTTTTACCCTCCTGGGGTCAGAAGTACTAATACTAGGACAAAATCTGTTTGCAGTGAAAGCCCAAGTATCGAAATAGATACATGATGCCAAGACCCAGCGTGATAGTACTAGGACAAAATATTTACACCGTTCAGGTCGATTTGAATTACCCGCCATGTCATTTTGATGTTACTGGTTAGTCTGTATATATATTTGGCATTGTGGCAGCATTGATTCAAGTGAGCGGAAAGTGATATTTTCGGTTTTTTGTCACAAGACGTCGAACCAATGACGCATGCAACGAGAAGAGATTAGTTTAACTTATTATTATCGTTGTTATCTTTACATTTTACTCGCAAATATTGGTTTTATTTTCGAGATAAAGAAATAAATCATTCGTGTATACAGTTATTTTAATTTAATTTTGTATATTTTAACATGATATTTGTATGAAAATGTATTCGTACTAGTACACTGGGCGGTCATACCATAAATTGTTTTTCATGTTTATTTACTATCCTCCTTACTCTAATGTATTTATGTGTACGTGTGATAAAGAGAATGATAGATATTTATGTAAAAATTAGCTTACTTTGTCCTAGTTTTAGGCCGTCGGGCTTACAAAGTTTTTTTTTCAACTCGAAAAGATTGTCACTTGTTGAACTTACTCCAGCAGTCCGATTTTGAAGACAAAAATGATGAAGCTTTATATTTAATATCTATTTTTATAGTGACTGTTCTTTTTTCTGTACTTTTGAAAAAAAGACGGTTCATAATGTTAACAAAAAAAAATTCAAAAAAGTATTTTTGTTTATTTGATCTATAGAATTTTTTTTTGGAAAATTTCAGTTCCTGCTGTGAAGCATGCAATTTTATTGTATCTGGTATAATTAAAGTGATGATTAAGTTGTTAAAACTCTTGTTTTCTATTAGATTTCAAGACTTATTTGAGTGGTTTGTATACGTATTATAAGTAAAAGCCCAATGTGCTAACTATAGAACAAAAGATTATAGTGTTTTTTTTAATTTCCTTGCAAGCCCAAACCATTATTATAACACCCTCAAAATATAAAACTTGTATTCGTTAGGGTTAACCAGATATGAACAATGTTTGGTCTGGGCGTTCAGGACTTTATTAATTAGTTCTAATATTAGGACATTGGGTCTTCCTCGGAAGTACCCTCTAAAAATTTGGGCCGTAGGAGGTTACATGTTTGGGAGGTATTTTACCACTTTGTCCGCATGATTGAGGTGTAATTTGGTACATATATTTATTACAAAATTACAGCATTCTAGTGCTAGTGGTTGCTGAGAATAAGCGAGGGCGGACGGAGAGACAGACGACATGACGAAACTATAAGGGTTTCTTGTTAGTTTACTACGGAACCCTAAAAAACGATTCATATTGAGTAGAAAGATATGTATGTCATATACCACAGCTAATATCTAACTATCGACTGGTCTTAGTGTAGACATGTAGTGTGTCTTATTATGTACTTTCTGATTCTGTTTTTATTAGAGTTCCGTAGCCAAAATGGCAAAACGGAACCCTTATAGATTCGTCATGTCCGTCTGTCACAGCCGATTTACTCGGAAACTATAAATGCTACAGTAAGGAAAGGGTTTAGCAGCCTTACCGAACAAGTGGTGCCTTTCCCCACGGATGAGGTCAATATTTTAGGTGGTGTACTAGCAGGACCTAAGAATACTCCATGCTTAATATCAGCTCTAGATCTTCTTTTGTTTCAGAGTTATTCAAGATAATGTAAAATATACAGGGTGCCGTTGAAAGTGGCATATTTCGTAAACTGTTCAAGTTAGATCAACCAAACAAAATTGTGTTTGATAACAATAAAATAAACTACAAAATGCATATTTTTAACCTGCATCTTGTCCTTATTTTTCATAATAAAAAAAGGTTTCTTGTTTTTTTTTCCATATTTTTTTTTATTTCACGCGGAGGTACACCTACAAAAAAAATATGCATACATAGCCACTAATGTCCACTGTATACATAAATAAAAATATTTCCGTAAATCATCGTGCGTCATGCCAAAAAAAAATTTTTTTCAGAAGTAGTCGTTACTGGCATACAAATAAAGTACCAGTGCAGTGTGAACATAAGTTAGTGTGTAGGTATACAATCTCTCGACACTTACCGCACAAAATATCATTGACGTAAATTGAATTATTAGTACATTTGCTTTATAAAAGAGAGATAAACATTTGACACATAGTATTGTTTTCTACATTTGATTTGTTGCATTTTCTGTAGGAAAATGGAAAAAATTAAGTGTAAGTCTTGTGAAAAAACGTTAAAAAATATTTATGTGGAAAAAAAGAGAAAATGCATACAAACTGAACAAGAGGCTGATTTATACAGGGTGTGGTCTCTAACAGGAGCAAAAAATCAAATGGAAGACTCCTCTGACTGCCTCTAGTTATTCGCAAAAGGTCCCAGTGTTTTAAAGTTATCCATTAAGGAGAAACAGTATGTTAAAGTTACGACCTATGAGTGATGTATCTAGGTATCACAACATTGTACCTTATTAATGATTAAACATATTGGTAGTTCAGTGGACATAAAACTAAATGAGCTAAAAAGTTTTTTTGAACTCATGGTTTTTTAACTGGTTTAGCAAAAAAAATTTTTTTTTTGTATTACACCGATTTAACTTTTTTGGTATACCTAAGTCAATTCACGTCAATGATATTTTGTGCGGTAAGTGTCGAGAGATTGTATACCTACACACTAACTTATGTTCACACTGCACTGGTACTTTATTTGTATGCCAGTAACGACTACTTCTAAAAAAATTTTTTTTTTAGCATGACGCACGATGATTTACGGAAATATTTTTATTTATGTATACAGTGGACATTAGTGGCTATGTATGCATATTTTTTTTGTAGGTGTACCTCCACGTGAAATAAAAAAAAATATGGAAAAAAAAACAAGAAACCTTTTTTTATTATGAAAAATAAGGACAAGATGCAGGTTAAAAATATGCGTTTTGTAGTTTATTTTATTGTTATCAAACACAATTTTGTTTGGTTGATCTAACTTGAACAGTTTACGAAATATGCCACTTTCAACGGCACCCTGTATATTTTACATTATCTTGAATAACTCTGAAACAAAAGAAGATCTAGAGCTGATATTAAGCATGGAGTATTCTTAGGTCCTGCTAGTACACCACCTAAAATATTGACCTCATCCGTGGGGAAAGGCACCACTTGTTCGGTAAGGCTGCTAAACCCTTTCCTTACTGTAGCATTTATAGTTTCCGAGTAAATCGGCTGTGACAGACGGACATGACGAATCTATAAGGGTTCCGTTTTGCCATTTTGGCTACGGAACTCTAATAAAAACAGAATCAGAAAGTACATAATAAGACACACTACATGTCTACACTAAGACCAGTCGATAGTTAGATATTAGCTGTGGTATATGACATACATATCTTTCTACTCAATATGAATCGTTTTTTTAGGGTTCCGTAGTAAACTAACAAGAAACCCTTATAGTTTCGTCATGTCGTCTGTCTCTCCGTCCGCCCTCGCTTATTCTCAGCAACCACTAGCACTAGAATGCTGTAATTTTGTAATAAATATATGTACCAAATTACACCTCAATCATGCGGACAAAGTGGTAAAATACCTCCCAAACATGTAACCTCCTACGGCCCAAATTTTTAGAGGGTACTTCCGAGGAAGACCCAATGTCCTAATATTAGAACTAATTAATAAAGTCCTGAACGCCCAGACCAAACATTGTTCATATCTGGTTAACCCTAACGAATACAAGTTTTATATTTTGAGGGTGTTATAATAATGGTTTGGGCTTGCAAGGAAATTAAAAAAAACACTATAATCTTTTGTTCTATAGTTAGCACATTGGGCTTTTACTTATAATACGTATACAAACCACTCAAATAAGTCTTGAAATCTAATAGAAAACAAGAGTTTTAACAACTTAATCATCACTTTAATTATACCAGATACAATAAAATTGCATGCTTCACAGCAGGAACTGAAATTTTCCAAAAAAAAATTCTATAGATCAAATAAACAAAAATACTTTTTTGAATTTTTTTTTGTTAACATTATGAACCGTCTTTTTTTCAAAAGTACAGAAAAAAGAACAGTCACTATAAAAATAGATATTAAATATAAAGCTTCATCATTTTTGTCTTCAAAATCGGACTGCTGGAGTAAGTTCAACAAGTGACAATCTTTTCGAGTTGAAAAAAAAACTTTGTAAGCCCGACGGCCTAAAACTAGGACAAAGTAAGCTAATTTTTACATAAATATCTATCATTCTCTTTATCACACGTACACATAAATACATTAGAGTAAGGAGGATAGTAAATAAACATGAAAAACAATTTATGGTATGACCGCCCAGTGTACTAGTACGAATACATTTTCATACAAATATCATGTTAAAATATACAAAATTAAATTAAAATAACTGTATACACGAATGATTTATTTCTTTATCTCGAAAATAAAACCAATATTTGCGAGTAAAATGTAAAGATAACAACGATAATAATAAGTTAAACTAATCTCTTCTCGTTGCATGCGTCATTGGTTCGACGTCTTGTGACAAAAAACCGAAAATATCACTTTCCGCTCACTTGAATCAATGCTGCCACAATGCCAAATATATATACAGACTAACCAGTAACATCAAAATGACATGGCGGGTAATTCAAATCGACCTGAACGGTGTAAATATTTTGTCCTAGTACTATCACGCTGGGTCTTGGCATCATGTATCTATTTCGATACTTGGGCTTTCACTGCAAACAGATTTTGTCCTAGTATTAGTACTTCTGACCCCAGGAGGGTAAAAGAGCGGGTATTTTTTCTTAACCCTAATGTGTGATAAAAGCACTTAAAGGTAATTTTAAGTAACTGTTGTTAATTGTATATTGTAGTAAAAGTAATTCAAGTAATACATATATTCATAGTAATACAATGAATATAACTAATTAGGGTATTTTGGGAAAAGTGTATTTAAGGAACAGTGGTTTACGAAACTAGAGTATTTCGACTCTTTCAGTAGGAGATGAAATTTTAGGGTATTTTGGGAAAAGTCTATTTTGGGAACAGTGGATTATGAAACTAGAGTATTTTGACACTTTCAGTAGAAGAAATTTTAGGGTATTTTGGGAAAAGCGTATTTTGGGAGTAGTTCGCAATGGTGCTGGTGTGTATCAACAACGGGTGTTTTTTGAGAATATGGCAACATGGGACTAGTTTCTTATGATAAGAGGTGATTATGAAATTAGAGTTTATTGACTATTAGTACGTTTTGGGATTAGTGCATTCGGTGACGGAAAGGTTAAGTGTACCTAGATTGATTGATTGATCGATAGACTGGTAATTGGCTTGTTTGAAACAATAGGTTCGTGGACCTTTGAATACATTTGTTAGCCCTGAAAAGGGCTTTTTGATGTGCGCTACAACGCGCACGTGGGTGAGCGGGCTAGAGAGAGGCGACGTCGTTGCAAAAACGACATCTACATCCTCCTCCGCCTTCTCTACCATCACAGAACCGACGACGATGACGACGTCGACGTCGTAGAATTTACTTCTTCGACGCGGCCTTCTTCGGTGCGGGTTTCGCCTTGGGAGCGGCCGCAGCCTTCTTTGGCTTGGGTGCTTTAGGCTTCTTCGTGGGTGGCTTCGCGCTCTTCTTGGCCTTAGAAGCGGCCGCGCTCTTAGCTTTGGAGGGCGTCGACGGTTTCTTGGCGGCGGCGGGCTTCTTCTTCGCGGCGGCCGCCTTCTTGTCCTTGGTGGCGGCTTTAGGTTTGGCCGGGGATGCGGCTGCCTTCTTAGCCTTAGCGGGCTTAGCGGCGGCGGCGGGCTTCTTAGCGGCGGTCGAAGATTTGGCGGTAGACTTCTTGGCCGCAGCGGGTTTCTTGCCTCCCGAAGACGACTTAGACTCTAGCTTGAATGACCCAGAAGCTCCCTTGCCTTTGGTCTGAATCAGTGCACCGGATTCGACGGCGCTCTTAAGATATTTCCTGATGAACGGAGCCAGCTTCTCGGCGTCTACCTTGTACTGGGCTGCGATGTATTTCTTGATAGCCTGCAGGGATGAACCGCTCCTCTCCTTCAACTCCTTAATGGCGCTGTTCACCATTTCGGATGTCTTCGGATGGGTCGGCTTCGCCTTAGGTTTCTTCGCGCCGGCAGATGCGGACGCCTTAGGCTTCTTCGCGGGCGTGGCCGGAGCGGGTGCGTCGGCGGCAACTGCGGTGTCAGCCATGTTTGATTTAATTGAAAATTAAACAAACAAATCAAACGAGAAAGTCGAGAGAGACGAGAGAGATGTGGCTGCGAACGAACGCGTAACGCAAGTGAGTACGGTAACAAGCGCGAGACGACCAACACGGGCGCTGCGCTGGCGAATACTAATATCTCAAAAGTAGTAGTTCGCCTTCTCTCTCTTGCGCCCCTGAAAGGGGCGCGAGAGGGGTAATCTTTTCAGGGCGGGGCCCTATGAG
>JALPQI010029448.1:0-11059 GCA_025490895.1 Thaumatotibia leucotreta
AAGCAGGCTATCGCGCTCACTCCAATATATCAGTGCGATCGCAATAGAATGCATTACGTATCGAGTAAAACCGAAGGTATCCATCCTTTACTTTCCTGGTGCGGTTACTGATGTAAATAAATAAATAAATAAATATCTTGGGGACATCTTACACAAATCAACCTAGTCCCACTGTAAGCTCAATGAAGGCTTGTGTTGTGGGTACCAGGCGACGATATATATAATAGATAGATACGTATAGATACTTAGATACATACACAGCCATGACCAAGGAACAAACATTTGTGATAAATAAATACACAAAGAATGCCCTCGCCGGGATTCGAACCCGGAACCTCCAGCTTCGTAGGCAGGGTCACTACCAACTAGGCTACAGAGGCTGTATTAGTGAATGTGATAGACTACATTGCTTATCCAGTAAACGCTAACATAAACGTTACTTGCCAACTCAGGCTACACTCCAAAGCTACGTCAGCTGTTTTTTGTAACCGCGAGACGGCGTAGATCGTTGACACTGTTGGCAGGCACCTGGCGTTTGTCGCGGAACAAGTTTACCAAAACGCCATTGCAGACTAAAGGGAAGTTACGTTCGCGACCAATGAAAACTGGTTGTTTTGGAGATCTTGTATCTATAATTCTATAGTGGCCCTACCGCAAACCGCGAACGAATTGTTGCCGGTCTCTCGCACTTGTGAATTCGTACGTAAGCGTGACAGAGCAACACTTCGTTAGTAGTTCGCGGTAGGGCCTCTGCAGGTTTGAATAAATCTTATAAGACTTGCTTGTTGGATTCTACGTTTATCTATGGACGTTTTCACTAGAGTTCCTATTTCCAGAAGTAACGTTTCAGTGACGTATTTGTGTCGAATTGCACGATATTCCGACAGTAACAGTAGGTTAAGTGATACTGTCTGTCTGTCAACTCATGGGACCGCTTGGATTTGACATTTACTTTACTAATTTTCTATCCATCTCACTCGTACCAATGCCGTGCGAGTGTATTGGGTAGAAAGTAAGTTACCAATAGAATTTGGCGTTAGTCACATGGTAGAGTTTCTGCTAATGTCAACGATTATTGAAAACTCTCATATCATTTAGCTCTCGAATAATTGTTTAATTGTTACATGTTTATAAGGTCTTTCTGCAAAAAAAATCGGTTTGATCTTATAAACAAATTGCTATATTCATACTGTAGTTCATCCTTATCTAAATAGTAAACCAATAGCCATCGATGTTCAGTTGCAAAATCTCAAGAAACTATCAATACTTAATAACACGTTGTATTCACAATTGTATGTTAATGCTCAAATAAACCTGTGTTTTAAGAAATCAAGGCCACGTTTTGCATAAAATAACTAGAAAGTTCCATTGGAGCTACGTATCTGTGACGCGCGAGATAACATGGCATTCGCAGCGTTGTAGAAATGCAATATTCGTTGCATTTGACATCTCCTGCTGCTAGTTATATTTAACTATTAGAGTTGTAACAGTATACTCTAACCAGAAGTTTAAACTCCTGTCGTCTGCCGTAACTTAAAGCCAAGCCACGCCGAATGCCTGTGCAGCAGATGCGTGTGGGTGGCTTGCGCGTTGCAGCTTATGTAAATGTCATTAGATTAGTGTGTAGTGTCATCTATAATCATGAAGTATTGGTAACGATTCCAATATTTTTGGGCGTTGGGCATACGGCATACGCCTCTCGAATTTGCTTCCACACAGAGCGGTTGTCTGTTTCCCTCTTCCAAACTGACCCTGCTATGTCTTTTATGTCATCGGACCATCGGGCTGGTGGTCTGCCGGGGTACAGGGTACAAGGTGACAATTATCTTCAACTATGTGGACTCGATTTTAGGTAGCTGTCAAACTCAAAAGCATTTCGTATTTCTCACAAAAGAGATACAATAGATTCGGCTGCGGCAAATGACAAGTATACTATTCCGGTATAAAACAGTTTCCACTACGTTACTATGTACCCAGCTATACAACCTGCCTTGGGTGCTATAAATCTTGCCTGAATGCGCGGTACCAACGAGACTAATTTGCATGAAGGCTTCAACTCAGTAGTTGGTACTGTTGGTTGGTTTCCTACGCTGTTTGTCTCGGGTTCAAATCGGCTGGGATTTATGTATAGTTTTATCACTTCTTTTGAGGAATTATTTTTCATATTTGTTGATTTTAAACGTCGCTTGAAGTCGATGACAAAAAACGATTTGCCGAAGATTTTCACTCTAATAAAAACTTTGAAAAGGTTTCCCAAAGCAATATAATTTGAGTTACGAAAACGTCTATTGTACTTCATTCCGGTTCTCCCCACCCCACCCTATTAGGTGGGGGACGCCCCACCACTGACCGACCTATTAAAATTGTAATTACCAACCAGCTTTGTGTATTATTGTTCAAATTAATGTTTATCGATTTTCCGAGGCTCGGGCACACCAATTACTCGTTTTGTATGAAATGTAATTACGGATATTTCTTGATAAATTGTTTAAGGGAAGCTGACTGGCATTTCGTATTAATTTTTACTTTTTAAGACGCCGGATAACGTAAACTAAATGAATATTACAATCTCGTTGTTTGATTGGTAACCTCACACTATAATATCGCCAACAGAAACATACATTGCCTCCCAATCACAAGCTATATTCCGTACATAGGTACACAAAGCATCTTTGAACAATAGCTAATGTGATTTCGGCACAAAGGGCGCCCGAGGACTAGGGCTGTCTTGCCCCGTAGTCCCTCCGGTTTCATAGCACATACCGACAATAACCGAGATTCGAGATATGACCTTGTTCGGTCCCCTCTGGATTCACTTATCAAGGACTCGGTGTGCTTGATTTAGTTTGTAAAGAAATCCCAATTCTGTTTTCAAGCGATATGGTGACAAGTCAAGTGGGGTAACTTGTTTATAGTATGTTTACTTGCTGAGTAGTTCAATCATTCATAGAACTCCACAGCCGTAAGTAATTCTAACTATCTATATTTATACAGGCTAATATCAATACAGCTAAGTTAATTTTTCGGGAAAATAGTTTCTCCGAAAGAAACTAGTTTCTTTTCCTCGGATCTCGACGCGCCATTACAGAAGTAAACAACAACTTTGCTCCCTTGTAAAAACATTAAGACGATACTTGCGCTCCCATAAACCACGCCCACTCGAAAGAGACATGTTTATGGTCCCATACATGAGAAAGAGGGATGTGCCGCTCATTAGGATTGAACTTTTTGGACAAACCACGAAAAATATGAAAATCTGTGCTTTTAATAAAAAAACCGTATTACAAATAACTAACATTTGTTGATTGTCTTTATTATATTCGCAAATCAATATTAAGGTGTATTTAGACCAAACGAGCATTCGCTCATTCTATCCCCCAATCTACGAAATCAACGAATTTCGACGGATCACGTTTTGTGTAACGAACGAATTTCGTAGAGTGGGGGATAGAATGAGCGAATGCTCGTTTGGTCTAAATGCACCTTCAGTGATATAGAATGACTGAAAAATAATTGTAACGAGAAAATTGTTTTCAATATTTTTCCGTATTAGAAAACATTACGATACATAGTCGTGAGTCTTTCTTCCAAATTTTAAACTCCAATTTCAAATTTATTTTGAGAAATTTTAAATCTCCCGAGCACAAAAATACACAGGTATCGCCCGGTATTAACTATTAATTGTGAAAAGAGTTTTTGCCGCTCATAAAAGGCACTTAAGTGTTGCAAATGAAAATAGAGCAGTATTTTCATGCAGCAATCACTGTGGGGGCGTGAACTGGCGCAATGTAAGGTTGTCTAAAAATACATGTTACGCCGCAAATCTACAAGCGGATTTTTTGCCACATTCGCTCCGATTTGAGCAGCCGTGACGTAATTTCGCGTTAAATATGGAACGCGACGTTTTTAATTACTATTTATTTACGCCAACTCTCGAAATTAATTAATGTGTGCATTCACGTTTCGCATTGCATACAATTCAGTGTGCTTATACGGTAATGCTATCGCTGTCAAATGAAGCTAGTTTATGCAGCTTAATGACCCAATTATCGCATATTCGGTAGGCCATCTATTGTTATTGTGCATAATTCTGATTTAGGAATGCAAGCTTGTTTTGATGGGTCGTTAGTGGCCAGAAAAATCACGTGTGGGCGTGCATGTGTACCGCTATGTAAATAATAAAGTATGCAGGTTGGCGATGTGCAGTCAGTTGGGCGCTTCATTCTTTACTCGTGTGTAATCAACGGTTTAATTAGTCGTGTCAATCTTTCGAAAACACGTGTCGATATTTGATTATTGCACATTGTCATGCATTATCTAGCGCATGAGATATATCTACTTTTTCAGTACTGTTGTGTTGTACTTATTTAGTTAAGTTTGCTCAACTAATTTCCAACTGATGTAATCTGAAGACCAGTTACTTATACCCGGCAATCCCGGCATCAGATTTACATATGACTATCAAACTCTCGGTTCTATGAATACTTTATTAAAATTCATCGATTTGACGTGGTGCATATTAATTCGTAACATAATTCATCAGTCGTTATCGCTTCCCGCAGTTTATCGCTCAACAAGCCCTACCACGTAATTACTGGTTACTGCGCGTACTGTAAAATCGGCTTATGCCGAGTTTTTGCAAGCTCCCGCTTGCTTTTTTTTTACGATTTCCGCCTATTCGGTCGGTTAATGAAAGCCGGAGAGATGGAATGGCTAATTGGATTCCGTTTTGTATCGGAAACCGTCGGCTCTCCCGCGTTTTCGCTATTCCCGAGTTTGACCAAACTGTATACAGCGGGCCTACATTTTACGTGTTGTCTTGTCTTTTTCCCACTTTAGATGCGTACGTAAGTGTGACAGAGACAGACTCGACTCGACCTCGAAATCGACTACGTAACAACAGATCACACTTTACTGGATGTGAGGCGATTGTTTTTCAAGTGATAGAGATAACGGTCCTGTGTTTCCGACAGCACGTTATTCACCTTTCAAGTATTACGTTAGAGATATTTTTATCGAAGCCTTTGTGTTTGTTCGATTTTATTATTCAGTCTACCATGTGTGATTCTTGTTTTTCTTTTCAAGCTTTCTAGCTAGTTTAACAACGTATATTTACATAATTAACGAATCAGAAAGGGTTTTCATTTTATAGCCATAAAGGTTACATTATGTAGATTTGATTCAGTGAATAGTTTTATCAGACTCAAACGCAAAATCAATTGGAGTAATTTATTCTATAGCCTATCTAACCGTTAGCATCGCAAACGGCGCCATTTTGCGCAAAAAAAACGGCCATTACAAGGAAAACAAGCTACCAAAGTCGCGCGTCGAATTTGATCTAAAGGCGGGCTGAGTCACATAAGTGTCGAGGGAGGTAGGAGGGGGGGGCCAGCTCCGCCAGTCCGCCACCTATTGTAAGCATTATGGAGGTATGTTTTTGCGTCGTGTCATCTGCAGTGGCCAAGCTAGGCTTTTAAACCTTGTTTGAATAGGCTAAAGATGTTTTATGCGGGCTTCGGGGCTGCAACTGATGGCTTTTGTTTTTCTTTAAAGAATGCAATTAGAACAGTTTATCGTGTTCTTATAAAGTTTATGAATCGTGAGGGCGTGTAGTATTCTGGTATTTGCATTATGCGCAGAATTGTCTATTATAATATTTAATAAGTTTGCCTTTGTAGTTTGTTTGTAAGAAATACTAGAAAATAATAGCGATAAGGTTACAGACTTCGCATTTATAATATTAATAATGTGTAATTGGTCAAGAGGAAAAAACAGCAATAAAATCTGTTAATATCGGAACACGCAGCCTTAATGGAATAGGTATACACACATACTATTATTATTATTAGTTAACATTACAGATTAATAGCTTCTTTGCTCAATTTGCGAGAAATGCAACGTTTTTATGAATACAAAAAACAGTACAAAAACTCGGACAAGAATGATTCAATACAACGGGGAATTTCGCAGCGAACTATAAAAGGCAATTACTTAGTCAAGAAGTTACTCATGGCTCGACAGAGACCCGTAACTGTTTCAAACTCTTTTTATCGTGTTAAACAACTACTACTTCCGCTGTGGTTTTTACAAGTTTCAAAAGAATAATTCGCGTTTTGTGCCGTTTTATTATCTCGCAGACTTTGTCAAATAACAGGGGGTTACGCAAACATACCTCCTTTATCTTTGAATTCCGGGGCATTCTTTCTAGAAACGTTATGTAAAAAAAACTGAAACGCACGACCTATGGTAAAGTTAAAATATTGTAATACCGAGTAGCCATATATGAATATATATACTGTATTATGTAATGTACGCATGTTTGTCTTCTTACTTTGTTTCGTAGTAGGTATCATAATTAACTGAGCTGATTTTGATGAATACTATAAATAGGTTAAAATTAAGTATTCATAGCAAGACTTGCATAATAAGTTAATTAATCTTACAATAGGGTTTCGATTAACTACAAACTACAACTTGTAGTTAGTAAATAAATGAAAACCGTATGTCTACCTTCATAGTGATGTAGACAAACATAATACCCAGTTGGGAACACAAGTGTTAGGTACTTTTACTTTAAATAAAATTTGATATTACTTCATTATTGAAGTGTTCAATGCCGTATTGTTATTGATGGATGACTAATATCATTAAAGAAAAACAAATACGATTATACTGGAATTGGCAGGCATTTTGGGTCACCAGGTTATCTCAGAGAAAAATAAATAACGGATACGATATTCAGTGTAGGCAGTTTTACAAAAATATTCATATAACTGATATAAGTTATTCATTAAACCACTATCAAAGCACGTTTGTCTTGGGGTTGTAAACTCGTGTAGCGTATCAATTGTGTCCGAGATATGCGCTGCAATTAAATTGCCGCATAATTAACTAACCGCTATAAAAATTACTGATAAATTGATAATACATAATTATTTCGCTAAATAAATAACTGTGTTAATGGATGGACAGTGTTTGGGTTCAATAATTAAGTTTTTTAGGTAATATACTCAATGGAATATTACATTCACTCGCGGTCAAATAATAGGGGTCAGGTGTTTTCAGTTTCCATAGAAAATAATTCAATCGGGCTGGTTTCAAAAACGATTTTTAAAATATTTAGATGATAAGTAGAAACCTTTGTAACATCAGATCATATTTGAATTTTCCTGAATTAATTGATTTGTGCATGTAACATTTTAGAGTGTGTAAAAAAACTATCAAACATGTATGCAAAAACGGGTTTTTAATCGTGACTTATCCCCTTATTCATAAACGTTTGTTAACTTAACAGGCAGCTAATAATGGTTTGTCCCTTTTGCTCTTATGGACACATTGTTAAGACCCAAAGAGACAAACAATTATTAGCGGCTTGTTAAGTTAACAAACGTTTATGGATAAGGGGGTTAGCTGATAGGCATCCTTTTAAATTCCTGATACAAAAACACAAGATTCAAAAATTTCATTTAATACTCCACCAAACATAATACACCGGCCCTACCGCGAACAACGAAATTAGTTAAAATTCGGGGATTTTTTGTCACCCTAATGACGCCTTCGTTGCGAGTGACAGAGACAAAACCCCGAATTTTACAAACTTCGGTGTTCGCGGTAGTAGGCCTGGGTCGCGTTTTATAATAGTGCATTACGACACAAGTGCGATAAACATGAAATTCGAAACGAGTGGCGATGTTTTAAATCGACACGAGTTACGAATTTCGTTTTTGCACGTGTCTCGTACGACGTTTTTTAGTGCAGATGGCCCTCCGAAGTTTTGGACCTGACGTAAAATGACACAATTCTCGCATTAGAGCCTAAAAAAGCCACCGTCTGTACTAAATAGTTACATTTTACAATTTCGCTGTTTGCTCTAACGCACGCACATATTGACTAGAAAGAAAGGCAAACAGCAAAATTGTAACTTTATAAAACGCGACCCCGGTCTTTTATTGCACTTGTAATGTTCTCAAGAAGCGTTTCTTAGAGGTCTTAGTCTTAACCTCACTTTCTAGAATCTCCGATTTGATCGATCGCTCTCGTGATATCTCCTACGCATGGCTTGCTGACTTAGATATTTAAGTACTACCTACGTACACTCGCCAACAATTTCCCGCTGACGCAAACTGAACTAGTTCGATCCAGTTCCACGGAATTGTTTTCCGAAGTGGTCTGGCTGCTTTTATAGAAATGTCACTCCTGATCGTAAATTTCCATTATAGCACCGACGGCGTCTTTGGTGATTTTTAGAAATTATTGCGCTTTCGAGGTTTGATCGAATAAAATGGTTTGAACGTAAAATATAAGTTCCAGTACCTAACAGGTGATGGTGCTTTTTTACGCACTAGTGCGAAAAGTATTTCATTGCTTCGTAACTCGTGTCGTCCTCCCTTCTTTCGGTCGTGTTTTAATTTATCGCCACTCATTTAGACTTTTTTACGCGGCATCTGTATCGTAAAATAGATATTATTCTATTACATTTACAACGCCAGTAAGGTTAATTACCGCATTTCTTCCAAATGTAATCTAAATGGATTATGCTGTTGAAGCGTAACATCTCTTACATAATTATCAGTTAGTACCGGATTAAAGTGCTATTTGGTAACATAAACGTGTCATCAGCACACAAACGTGAACAAATACAGCGGCCAAACTCAATTAAACGCGTAACCGCAAATATGCGGCATGATTCAACTTCCTAAAACTTAAACTAGAAATCCAATAAAGCGTTGTTGCGGTATCTGCAGAAATCCAGCGCAGTCAGCGCTGCCTTTACGAGGCGGAGCGTGCCTGCGAGGCGGGGACGAGTGTACCACTGCCATCGCTTGCAGAGCACTAGTAACTTTTTAAACACGCGAAAAAGCATACTCCGTTTGAACTTAGAAAACCCTTCGGATCCAAGAAGGTGAAGGCTCGGGCTACAACGGCGACACACGATAAAGGAGGACAGCAGTATTACCTTCGTGTGTTCCGAAGGGTTTTCTAAGTTCAAACGGAGTGTACATCCTGCCACGCGTTGGCAACTCCATTAGGCCTACAAACTTCGACCAACGACTTACCTCTCTGTTGAACTTGCGAATTCGTACGTAAGTGTGACCGGGATGCAACACGTCGATCATGGTCTTACACGCTGCCAACATTAGAAACCTACACACTGCTTTGAGGCCTTTAAGAGTATCTCAGCAGGGAGCTGAGGCCCTACCACGAACCACGAACGAAGTGTTGCCTCCCTGTCACACTTATGTACAAATTCACGAGTGCGAGAAAGAGGCAACACTGCGTTCGTGAAAGGTCAGATTCAGTGGAATCGTTCGCGGGAGCCTCTCAAATAGCGATCAAAGGTGATGTGCTTCCTGCTTGCCAGTAGGTCTACCGCGAACTTCGAAGTTTGAAACATTCGAGCATTTGTCCCTGTCTCACCAATATGGGTGGCCTTGTAGTGGCTGAGACAAATGTTCGAAAACGAAGTTCGCGGTTGCTCTACTGGTGACGAGCGGTGCGGTAGGAGAAAGTAACTGTTGACTTTTTTTTTCATAATTTACCAACTTTGACAATTGTTGCAAATATATCTTACACTGGTTGGAAACTTGCTTGAATTAAACAGCGTTGGGAATACGTGGACAGTAAAAAACAGCTGACGTGACAGCGTCGGCTTAATCGAATCTAATGGCGATAGATGCGTGGATTGGCGATTCGTGTTTCACGTAGATTGGCTTTTGCGTCATTAGTTTGTCGTAGACGTAGATATATTAACTGACAATGCTGACGGATTTAGAAATGGTACTACAATTTCAATATTGAGATTGGTAGAAGTCACGTTTTTTTGTCACTACGCGCTACATGATTCAGAGCGAGCAGCTATATCTCCTTTATCAAGCACTGAGGCCATCGATATGTCTTGTGTGATCTTAAGGCCGAGCCACACCAGATGCATGTGCGCGTGTGCATGGCGTGCGCGTTGTGTGTGCGTGGTTTGGCCTTTGATGTTGACATGTCTCAAGCATTACGTTAGGAGCGTTCAAGTATTACGTAACGCATTTTTTGTAGATTTTTGACCCCCCCCCCCCCCTCAACCCCTTGTAACGCACCGTAACGTTCTTCTGTACCCTCCCCTCTCTAAGGGTTACGTAAAACTCAAATGACCATTTTACCCTTAAGTAGCAAAAGTTGTATAGGTTGCCAGCTTGCAATAACAAATTAAAAATGACGATCAATCAGACTAATACAATCGAGGGATTCCCCGTGAAACGTAAATAAAAAGGGTTGCTAATTTGGGAGTTTTGATTCCCTAGGCTTTTACTTAAAAAAAAACAATGTTACGTATCGTGTTGTAAGAAAGACACCCACCCTCCCGCCCCTGTAACGTATCGTATGTGTAACGTTTTACGAGGCACCCCCTCCCCCCAAAATTGCGTTACTTTTTACAAGCTTTTATTTAGTTTCACCTGTCCCGTTGTCTGTCGTTCTGTAATCAAAACTTGCAACTTAAATTTGATCCACTTCCCGGTTTCCGATTGAGCTGAAATTTAGAATGCATATATAAATCGGATGACAATGCAATGTTATTGTGACATAGAGCTGATCTGATGATGGAGCTGGAAGGTGGCCATAGGAACTCCGTAATTAAATGATGCAACCCTATCGAGTTTGAGCTCATTAGATTCGTCTTGACAAGTACTTTGATACTATATGGTAACCAGGGTCTGATGATGGAGCCGGAAGGTGGCCATAAGAACTCCGTCCGTAATTAAACGATGCAACCCTATCGAGTTTGAGCTCATTGGATTAGTCTTGACGAGTACTTTGATACTATATGGTAACCAGGGTCTGATGTTGGAGTTGGAAGGTGGCCATAGGAACTCCGTAATTAAATGACGCATCCCCATCGAGTTTGGGCTCATTGGATTAGTCTTGACGAGTACTTTGATACTATATGGTAACCAGGGTCTGATGATGGAGCCGGAGGGTGGCCATAGGAACGCCGTAATTAAACGATGCAACCCTATCGAGTTTGAGCTCATTGGATTCGTCTTGACAAGTACTTTGATACTATATGGTAACC
>JALPQI010029449.1:0-12527 GCA_025490895.1 Thaumatotibia leucotreta
CAGTCCCCCAGAGTAAATAGTAATCAAGTTTATTGTAATGGCAAACCTGCATATTTCAGTCCCCCAGAGCAAATAGTAATCAAGTTTATTGTATTGTCAATTACATTTTTGTATATGGCGTGAAGAAATCGGATGTTTTGGTGAAGGAAAAGTAACTTAAGATAAATTCAACTTCCAATTTCTTTAATTTTTAGTCTCGTCAAATTCACAAGCTCGAATGTACGTAGAATCTCCATTACGAAAGGAGCAATAAGATTACGTTTTGAACTCTGTACTACAGGCCAACCGCCAACTTCAAAATTCTCAAATTTCGTTTCTCTATTCCAAGCATGAATGTAGGATTAATATGGATTTGACAACGTTATAATAATAGCAAGAACGAAAGGGATGGTCTTATGAAACTTTTTACTAGTGGAAGTGAAAAGGAACGATAATCGTCCGTCCTTATCACTGTGCCACTATTTTTTGTGTGTGTGTGCATTAGATGCTAAATGTAAGTGCCAGACAAATGCGTTGAATACGTCACTAAGTGCCTGTATGGCACTTTCGTCTTAGTAGTAAGTGACTATGTCTATCCCTCTTAGTGGCACACTATGTGCGGCCCCTCGATTCCAAGTCTTCATTGACAGACAAATCCTCGATAAATGCGGATTTCGAATTTCACGGCAGGGCCACAGGTCCCCCAGGCAACAGATAAATAAAAGATTCTCTTATTTGAAGTCCTTTATTGCTCAATCCTCCTCCTCATCGTTGGCAGCGCCGCCAGCCTGGCCCTTGCGGAGGTTCTTCCTCTTGACGCGGCCCGGACGGCCGCCGCCGAACGGCGACTTCAGCGAGAAGTCGATGTGCTTGCCGGAGTCCAGTCGCACGATGAACGACGGGATGTTCACCACCTGCTTGCGGACGCTGGAGAGGAAAATGGTAGGTTATACAAATACATATTGTCATAAAATAGGAAACTAGAAAAACCTGGGTGCTTAGACAAGTTGCCAATCGCCAACGATTAATTGTCAACGAAAGGCATCTAACTGTCTTTATCGCACTAATATGAAAGAGTGACAGAGAGGGTATACTATGAACTTTGATGCGCTACTAAGCATTAGCAATTGGCAACTTGGCTAAGCATACCGATGGAGAATGCCTTCCCAGAAAATAAACAAGGACAGAATTGAATAATTCAACATGAAAACAATCTACAACTGACTTATCTCCATCAAGTGGAGAAAACTACATCGTGGTAGCAATTAAAAAGAGATTTGAAAATGTAGGATCAAAATTTTGATGTTATCAATGAAGGAAAGATACAAGATTTCCAAGGACTCAAGTGTAACTTGAGGAAAATTCCCCAAGAAAGAAAATCCGTAAGAAACTTGCTTTATCTACAAAACTAATCTAAATATAGATTTTTTTTAACTGCAAAATACCTTTTAATACTTTGTTTATTATTATTTTAGCTTTGGTTCCACACTGAAATGTTATGCTTGGTATTTATGTTAAATATTTCTGCTTGTTATGTGTGACCCTTATGGGTAAAAGCCTCCTCCATCTTTTTCCATTTTTCCCTGTCGTTAGCAGTGGTCATCCACTGTGATCCCGCTGTCTTTATAATTTCATCAGCCCATCTTCTCTTTGGCTTTCCAGGGCCTCTCTCTTGCCCATAGGGCCTGGCCATTTTGTAACTTGACTTTTATGTTTATAGCTTATCCATATAATTTCTTTATTAAAATGTTAAATACATTACCTGCATAATGTCTACAAGAGACAATGTTTCAAGACATTGTAATCAACACAAGGTTGACCAAGTGGTCTTTATGAAAACTGTGCAGTTTGAGCCGTCACAGCTCCAACAGTGTTCACCTGTTACAATGCTTTTATGAGAAATTTATAACATTGTGCTACAATTACCTCAATTAATTTAGTAATTTGTTGTCAAATTAACTTTCCAAGAATGTTTCAGGCTTACAATTATTATTATTTCAATTTCATATTACAGGAACAGCTCTCAGTAGATACATTCTAATTCAAATTCTTGAAAAGTAATGATTTTATTAATTGTTTTCGAGCAAGACCCATAGTGTTAGGTACAATTACCTAAATATTACCATAATTTATTACAAAATTTATAAAAAAACATAATTGCAAATTAAATAATTACCGGATGTGTCTCTGCCTAATGAGGATACGGGCATGATGGATGGACTTGGCGAGGCCAGCCTTGAACACCTGGGTCTGCAGGCGGCGCTCCAAGAAGTCTTCAATCTTCAGGCCCAGCACGTAATCGAGCTTCATCTGCTTCTCGTCTAGCACTCCGATGCGGACCAGACGACGGAGCAGGGCATTGCCTGGAAATTTGTAGAATTTGGGATGTTGATTCTAGATTGCAATGTGTGGATAGATTTGAGAATGGGTGGTTGTAATATCAGATATAGTTAAGGTATCAACAAAGGTTTCTGACAAGAGGTGTCATGATAATCATCATATAAGCAAATTCTAATTACCTATTTACAGAGTTGGACCTACAAATATTATAAGCTGTTGCCCAAGCCAATGAAAATGTTTAGTTTGCATTAACTTGCAGCACTATAACAAAAGTTAACACTGGGGACTATGTACAGACACCATTTTAATATATCAAAGCTGTCAAGTTGCTCACTAATTTTAATATAAAAGCATGCACTGTGAAAGTGTTGCTCAGACATTAGTGACGATCTTAGCCACTCCATTATACCATACCCGAAGGTGACTGAACACAAAACAAGCAAGAAATCACTTAGATTAGTGGTTAACTTATCGCAACACTAAAAATATCACAAATACAACAATCCACTTGACACACAGCATGACAAGGCTCACCTTCAAACAGCCTCTTAGGGTCCTTCTCCTCCAGCGTGAGCAGCTCACGGGCAGCCTTCCGGATCCGCGCCAGCGTGTACTTCACGCGCCACACCTCGCGCTTGTTCCGGAGCCCGTACTCTCCGATGATCTTCAACTCCTGGTCCAGGCGAGCCTTCTCGAAGGGCCGCCGGGGCGTGACATAGGTCTTTGAGAAGACCGAGGGCACTCGGTTGTTCACCATGACGAGCTGAGGAATAAGATTCAGATATTATACAAATTTTAGGTTAGAAACATGTGCGCTCGGTAACTGCTTGTTAAACACGTATACAAGAATTATTTTCGGTGACTGAAGTAGTAAAATGTGCTTACTATTCAATATATTAGATTTGAGAGGGGTTTGTAGCCACGAACCGTTGCAAACGTAAATACTCCAAACAACGGCGGAAGTCCAGAGATTTAGTACGCTTGGGAATCAATGTCCGAGGCGTTATTTTTGCCTTATTGTCCATACATGATCGTCAATAGATGTAATAACGACATGTTCTACTTAAAGGCCCTAATACAAACTAAGGTTATGTTGTGCCGAAGAAATCCATTTTAATCACAAAATTAAACAGTATTTTCCATACTTCACGCACATTAAATAAATTGCAATTTAGTTAGAAATTATATTCTACGCTTATTTCCCAACAGATTCAAGTATTTTTAGAAATATTCACCTCGCTCCGTCAGCACGGCTCGTCGATCAAAACAGAAAGAAAGGAAACGAATATAGATAAAATAAATGTCAAATTTCCCGATGACAGCTACTGCCTGGGTTACAAGATTTAAAAAACTGTGTACCCCGGGGGATCATGTCAAAATTTTTATTGATACTTTATTTACTATTTAAGGACGGGCCTACTACGAAAATTGAACTTTTTAATAAAATATATAATATTTACCTAAATCAATTATCTGAGTTATCATAAATTCAGACGTGACTCGACGTCATCTTACGAGCAATTTTTTATTTCACTCTTACCCACATGCTTAGGAATAAAGATTCTAATGGCAATTCTACAAACATAGACAACACGTTTTTTTTTTAATTAAGGGCCATAGACTTATTAATTTAATAGACCGAGTCTATTGTATCTGTGGGTGACGCCAGCAATGCCTGTCAACGATCTTTGTTTGGCTATACTAGTGCACCTAAACCGCAAATAGTAAAAGTGATTAAACATGCTTTTCATGTATATTTCTGTTCGATAAGTGCACGGAATGTGATAAAAGTGATGACTTGTGTGGTTCCATGGTGTAAAAACCGCCAGGGTTACCTGAATGAACAAAATAAAGACATTACGTTTCACCGGTAATTTAGTTTTGACTTGAATTTTAAAATTTCGAACCTTATTAAGGTAAAAGTAACTGAAAATCTTATTCAATATTTGTTGCCGGATACATGTGTGTAGCTTTGTGAATTAACCATTCGTATTTGCATTCGTAATGTAATTATAAATAGTGGGATTCAAATATTTGTATTGCATAGTGTTGTACTTAAGCGATCGATCGTGATATCGATAAATCTATTGATAGGCAACTCAGAAAATGAATCGATGTTTTTAATTTCCAACAGGTTTCCACAGGACACTGAACAAAGGCTAATATGGGTCAAAAATATCAAAAAGGCAGACGACTGGTGCCCTAAAAAGTATTCAAAAATATGCTCCGCACATTTTTAAGCTGTTGTTTCAGGCAAGGGCGTACCCATAAGTGATTACATTCTGACGTAGTACCCACCATATTTGGTAATCATCCAATGTCATGTCAACCAGAAAGTAAAGTAAGTTTAGTTTAATAATGACACTCATGTGATACTTGTGTAGACTGATTAATTATAAAGAAGCCATCATACGAAAATTGTTAGGTATGCTTTAAGGGATGATAAGTTCCGTAAAACATGTTATAATGAGGGTTTTCTGAAATGCCGTTCATCAGGGCGGCAGCACTGAGGCGTCAGGTCCAGAAACTTGTCTAAATTCTCAGAGCGCCTATACACGGTGGAATTTAATCGGTGAACAGGAACCCATTTTTCTAATTCAGTAATCGATGGCGGTCACGTTTATGTAGTACTTAAGTGGAACCAAGTTTTTTTTTTAGCATAATTTTTTTTTATGTTGAAATTAAAATTTATTGTCACCCTACTAATGGTTTAGTCTGAAAAGTTTAATACCTCTTTTCAAACTATCAGCCCTAGAAACTTAAAACATAAATGAGCAATAACCACTCACATGCTTTAATTTTTGCGATAGACTCTATTCCTATGTAAAATAAGAGCGATGCATGGCTGATAGTTTGAAAAGAGGTATTAAACTTTTCAGACTAAACCATTAGTAGGGTGACAATAAATTTTAATTAAAGTTTAATTTCAACATAAAAATTTGTTATGCTAAAAAAAAACTTGGTTCCACTTAAGTACTACATAAACGTGACCGCCATCGATTACTGAATTAGAAAAATGGGTTCCTGTTCACCGATTAAATTCCACCGTGTAGTTTCGTGTTTAAATGATTTGTACAAGTTAATAAAATTATGTAAAAAAATAAAATGACCTTCTTCTAGTTACTTGTTCTTTGAGGCTAGGTAATTGTGTTTCTTAGCGGGACCTTACCGCTAAGTGGCGCCAACTAGTGGCATACGTTTTAGACAGAACACTTCTTATGACATTTGACATTTTAATTAAAGAAAATATTTCATTAATTTTGTGATTTTATTTTTATCCTAAAGTGTAGATTTAGAAATCATGACATATTAAGGATCGCAGAAGATCGTGATTCTGGGTAGGAAATAAGGTTTATTCGCACTGTTCATCGCTACCTAATTTGGTAAAAATATTATTATTGCCGATAAAAGCATACGATGAAGACTGGACAACACTAATAGTAATGACATTTTATCTAGTCAGGTTGGTAGCATTGTTCAAGAAAAATTAAGAAAATGGAGTCGGTGATATAATTCACGACCGAGTAGAACTACCTTGTTTGTCTCTTTTTCCTTATGGAATACATACTGAGATGGTAAAGGATGACAATAGTTTGTTCAGGTATGTCTTAATACACGGAATCTTCCCTATATTTTATCTGTGTTAAGGGCACATTTCACTGGCGTTTACGATTTCGCACTGCGATTCTTGCACGAGTGAGATGGCCCAAGTGGGCTATCTTTATCTATACAAAGCCCTCTTGGACCATATCTATAGATAAACCTACCTACCAAACTCACCTGCAGTTTCTGATAATATAATAGAGGGTCACCAGACCTGGGGCCCTACCGCGAACATCGAACGAAACAAGCTCGTCCGAAACTAAAATCGAACGAAAGAGAATTGAAAACGTTACCATGAAATTACTTCGATTCTACTTCTTTCGGACGAATCTATGACGTGAATGAAAATAATGAACGTTCCGTTAACTACCGTTAAGTCGACATCACACTTTCATCACACGCTGCGATCAAAAACCGGTAAAGTAGTAATTAACATAAAATAGGTTAAAGAAATTGTTAAAAATTAAAATTATGAACGGATAATATGATGCGATACTAAATACTACTCCTTTAACTCATTTTCACGCTTAATTAGATTTTTTTCGTTCCTTGTTAAAATAAGCATCAAATGAACGCAAGTGTCAAAGTTGTCAAAAGTACAAAACCAGTCGCCAGTCACCATTAAAGATTTAAAATATAAAATAGGATTTCGGCTTATAAACGTAAGAAAAGCTCTATAATTATCTTGTATAACAATTAATTAAACCTTAAGTATAAAAACTGAGGCACTAAGTACTTAATTTCGTATTAAAATGAGATTTTTTATTTTAAATTCGCTCACTTTGATAACATATAATTTCCGTCTTTATTTATTTTTTACAGCGTGCCACCAGTTAACCATCACCTGTGATTATTTAACAAAGCACCCAGATTTGGGAAAAGGCAACCTCAGGCATATTGAGATTATTGAGGGTCGCACAGAGTCCAAACGGCGATGGGACTGAGACCACTCACTTATGACCTTTCACTGAGACCTTCAATGGGCCTCAATTGGGCAGTAAAAATGCCACACAATGGCAAAAGGTAAAAAATACTATTTTCCATAACTTAAGATTTTATTTCTTGAAAATTATTTATATTGCAGTAAACATTTTTCTCTCATTTACTTCTTGGTTAGTTTCGTTTTGAATTTGTGTTTGTAGCTTGGCTTCTCTTTAAATAGGTGTGGGCGGATAAAAAATATACTGCCAAAGGCAGAGCGGCTGAGCTTAACCGTGTGGCCACTGGGACTGGTGGTTGTCCTCTAAACTCAACGAAATAGATCTCCAGGTGTTGGCAATTATGGGAGAAGGTTTTGGCGGTCGCCAGACCCAGGTCTTCATTAATCCGTTTCAGGTATTGCATTTCATTCAGTTTTTATTTTTGGGAAATTTCTAGTTATTAGCATTATGCTAATCATCGCACCTGCAAAGTTCTCTATGTAAGATTTATGTCTTAGAAGTAGTAAAGTAACTACAACTCACAAGAGCTATTAATTCTTTTGTCGTTTGTTTGTTAATACTATTGCTATGAGACCTGTCAATGTCATCAGTCATAGAAATATTTAATTTATTTTTTGAATACACTTAAAAGCCTCCAATTACAAAATTAAATTGACTCCTTGCTTCACAATTTAAAACTTACCTGCAGCCACAATACTCTCATCAATCAAAATATTTTGAAAATGTCTTCTAGCTTATTAAATCTTAGTTTTCATATGTCTTTAAAATAAATCCCATAAAAAATATAAAAAAAATCGCGTAATACACATTTTTCTAGTTATTATGAAGCTTATTACAATCGGAGACGTTACATTCATAGTTGTAGACGCCTATATAGGTACATATACCTAGGACAAACTAACAATTACTTACTCAGGTGCATGAGGCTGTACAACATCAGCAGCAGCTCTATGAAGAGGAAGTGGTGCTGGATATGGACCACCTCTATGCTGCTCCACTACAACAGCAGGTGGTGCATGGCGAAGGAGCCGAGGCCAGAGAAGAAAAGCAACTGCGACCATCCAGTAAGATATGACTCATTTCTCCATACCCAATCATACTATCAATGAGCTAAGTCCCTGATTACGGTCTGATTACTCTTCCAATAAATAAAGCACATAAATCAGTATAATGTACTTTTATCCAGATGCCTTAAAAAACTGATGATCACTTGGTTCTAAGTTCTGAACAAACCTGTTATTGTCATCGTAGTAGTTAGAGAGGTCCTATATTCCTAGAAATTTTATTCCAATGTTTAATATTATATTGTATTAAATTTTATTTTTTGCTCGCAAGTGTGTTAAGAATATCATAATATGCATCATGGCCTGAAGTGGATTACACACTTCTTGATGTAACTAATGATTATACGTATTTTCTTTTCAGGCAGTAGAAGAACGGAAAGGCGTCGATCAAGACTGCGCATAATTTAAAATATTTCATAATCATTGTAATCAAGCACTTTCAGAACACAAGTTTGGTCTTATCACCAACTTAAAACCTTAAGTTCACAAACATGTATAGTTAAAATTATTGATATTTATTAGTATTAATATAAAAATAAATTTACGTGTTTCACGATATGTGTCAAAGACAGCAAATTCCATTGAAACTGGCTTACTATTTGTTTATTGTCGATTATTGGAAAAAAAATATGGAAGAAGATAAAAAAATACATTTTTAAAATATACATATATTATTCCCTTAACTGTTTTATTTCTGTCTTTAGTTTTTTTCTTTTTTATTTCACCACTTTGCCTGCATGACTAATATGTACCTAACCAAAATGCAAATTACTACCAGTACCTACTAACGGTCACTGAGCTAAACTGCGAACGGACAGACATACGGACATAGCGAAACTATAAGGGTTCCTTGCTTATTATGGAATCCTAAAAACCAAGTGAGTTTCAAAGAAAAATACCTTAAAATACATACCAATCAATCATTATCTATGTAAATTCCTATGAGAACATACCTAAAATGAGTTTTACAATTCATTCAACGATTTCTCAAAAAAGTAGATAGGTGCACGTTAAAATAAAATAGAATTGATGTTTTTTTTTTTCATAATTATATAAGACTTAGGATAATATGATGATTGTTTTTGTACTAACTAAATGCTTATTTTAAATACAGATTTAGGATCTATGCTTAACTAAATACCTGCCTTAAGAACCCTATAAGCATGGAACGTCAAAATTCGATTTTAGTAAAAACTTATATCAGTATCGGTTACCTATATTGTTTATATAATAATGCTTATAAGTTTTTGAAAAAATGTTCATTTTCGATCATCATCACTATCATCTCAGCCATAAGACCTCCACTATTTAATTGAACATAGGCCTCCTCTCTGGACCTTCATATGTAACCGTTGGAAGCTACTTGGACCTGCAGCCAGCGTCTCCCGGCAATCTCCATAAAGTAGTTTGTCCGTCTTGTTCTTGTGGGTGGACGTCCGTGAGCGTCAGGATGACTGACCAAAATAGCGGATCAGTGTTAGAGTACCATCATAATTTACTACCTATTTGCTACTATTTACTACCTATGTTCACATATTTGCTACCTAAGTTTAAAAAAAGAAATCAATTTAATTAAGTGGGCAGTCATTCTGACGTCAGGATGACTGCCCATATTTAGTATTTCGTGGTTAGACCCTACATTTTGCAACTTTCTATGTACTATGATTTACTACCTATTTGCTACCTAAGCATATATTTTTTCCAGATTTTTTAGGCAAAAAATGACGATTTTATAAGCATTTCAAATTCTGAACAAAAAAAAATTTGTTAGAGTACCATCATAATTTACTACCTATTTGCTACTATTTACTACCTATGTTCACATATTTGCTACCTAAGTTTTAAAAAAGAAATAAACTTAATTAAGTGGGCAGTCATTCTGACGTCAGGATGACTGCCCATATTTAGTATTTCGTGGTTAGACCCTATATTTTGCAACTTTCTATGTACTATGATTTACTACCTATTTGCTACCTAAGCATATATTTTTTACAGATTTTTTAGGCAAAAAATGACGATTTTATAAGCATTTCAAATTCTGAACAAAAAAAAAATTGTTAGAGTACCATCATAATTTACTACCTATGTTCACATATTTGCTACCTAAGTTTTAAAAAAGAAATAAACTTAATTAAGTGGGCAGTCATTCTGACGTCAGGAATATATTAGTATTGTGACGTCAGGGTAGTAAATTATGATGGTACTGTAACAAATTTTTTTTTGTGCAGAATTTGAAATGCTTATAAAATCGTCATTTTTTGCCTAAAAAATCTGTAAAAAATATATGCTTAGGTAGCAAATAGGTAGTAAATCATAGTACATAGAAAGTTGCAAAATATAGGGTCTAACCACGAAATACTAAATATGGGCAGTCATCCTGACGTCAGAATGACTGACCACTTAATTAAGTTTATTTCTTTTTTAAAACTTAGGTAGCAAATATGTGAACATAGGTAGTAAATAGTAGCATATAGGTAGTAAATTATGATGGTACTCTAACAATTTTTTTTTTGGTCAGAATTTGAAATGCTTATAAAATCGTCATTTTTTGCCTAAAAAATCTGGAAAAAATATATGCTTAGGTAGCAAATAGGTAGTAAATCATAGTACATAGAAAGTTGCAAAATGTAGGGTCTAACCACGAAATACTAAATATGGGCAGTCATCCTGACGTCAGAATGACTGCCCACTTAATTAAATTGATTTCTTTTTTTAAACTTAGGTAGCAAATATGTGAACATAGGTAGTAAATAGTAGCAAATAGGTAGTAAATTATGATGGTACTCTAACACTGATCCGCTATTTTGGTCAGTCATCCTGACGCTCACTGGACGTCCTACGCTGCGTTTGCCAAACCATGGTCTCCACTCGAGGACATTTTGCTTTCATCAGATGGCCCTGCCCGTGCCCAATGCTTCAGTTTGCTAGTCCGAGTCCGGAGGACTATGTCGGTGAATTCAGTTCATATACGGATTTCCATTTCTGAATTTGGTCCATTTCCTTCTCCAAGTTTAGCACTCTCCATAGCTCGTCGAGGGACTTTGAGATGAGTTCGATGGTGAAGGACCACGTTTCCGCGCCGTAAATCATCTATAACTCCACGCTAATTGAAGACTCATCTTGAGTCACTGAGGTGAGTCGGACGAAAAGAAAGTTCTTGTTTCCCGAACGCTGCCCAATAGAGCTGGATTCGGCGATTGACCTTTTTTTAGAAGTTGGACCTACATATCAAATTGTATTATAAAGAAATATCGGTACAGGTGAATCTAACTTTTAAAATTGATGATTTTTGAAAATCTGTTCATGATTCTCGGAGGTATCGAGTAAATTACATACAAAAAATCTGGCCAATTGAGAATTTTCTCCTTTTTTGAAGTTGGTTAAAAATACTTGATGGTGCGTTAAGGTACATTCAAGGTAAAAAAACATAGATGCGGACAGAGTGCAAAAGTATGTATCCACGACTTTATTATAATTTTGTCGTGTATTCATATTTATTGCAATTTACGCGCATCTATTTCTTCTACCTTGACTGTACTTATTATTACGGATTACGGCCCGCGGCGACAGACAGATACAAGAGTTGTTTGTAGGTTCAAAATAAAAATCTATGCATATACTGTTCATTTATTTATTTTTAGTACAAGTAATACAATGTACAAACAAACTTCATTTCTATCACTGTGCAGAAACAATATGTATACTGAAGCATAGCACCAGTGACATCATAAACTGTTTTATTGTTTAATTTCCTTTAATTGTGGTATTTATAATAATTTAATAAGCTAGCGGATAATCTCCATTCTGTTGACATTAAATAATACTTGAAAACGTGTCTTTAATCTAATCTGTAATCTCGCTCTCCTTGGGACTAGGTCGATTCGTGTACGATAGTCCCATGATATTTATTTATTTGCCTCTCGACATTTACTGCCTGCCGAGGTTGGCGATCAGCCTCGCCCTCGCCTCGCGGCCGCGGCGCAGCGCCTCGTGCGCGGGCGCCGCGTGCCGGCCGGCGTGAGCGCCTCGTGCGCGGGCGCCGCGTGCCGGCCGGCGTGAGCGCCGAGTGCGCGGGCGCCGCGTGCCGGCCGGCGTGAGCGCCTCGTGCGCGGGCGCCGCGTGCCGGCCGGCGTGAGCGCCTCGTGCGCGGGCGCCGCGTGCCGGCCGGCGTGAGCGCCGAGTGCGCGGGCGCCGCGTGCCGGCCGGCGTGAGCGCCTCGTGCGCGGGCGCCGCGTGCCGGCCGGCGTGAGCGCCTCGTGCGCGGGCGCCGCGTGCCGGCCGGCGTGAGCGCCTCGTGCGCGGGCGCCGCGTGCCGGCCGGCGTGAGCGCCTCGTGCGCGGGCGCCGCGTGCCGGCCGGCGTGAGCGCCGAGTGCGCGGGCGCCGCGTGCCGGCCGGCGTGAGCGCCTCGTGCGCGGGCGCCGCGTGCCGGCCGGCGTGAGCGCCGAGTGCGCGGGCGCCGCGTGCCGGCCGGCGTGAGCGCCTCGTGCGCGGGCGCCGCGTGCCGGCCGGCGTGAGCGCCGAGTGCGCGGGCGCCGCGTGCCGGCCGGCGTGAGCGCCGAGTGCGCGGGCGCCGCGTGCCGGCCGGCGTGAGCGCCGAGT
>JALPQI010029452.1:0-12684 GCA_025490895.1 Thaumatotibia leucotreta
TTTTTTGCATACATCGGTGTACGACACGTGCCAATTTGTAGTAGACCAATGAAATGACAAAAGTTTCGAGTGGCATCGGGCCTTCGTATTTGAAATGGACTATAGCCCCCCAGATATCAATAAAGATACGCTCGGCCGAATAGAGCTACAAAGTTTGGTTCTCAGACGAAGCAAGTGTTGTACTTTTCTCAAACTTCAATTACCTAAATGAAAAATCGGAAGTAAATTTTACAGTAGGTACTCAAACAAATAGGTCAAATCTATAACATTTAATAAATCTATTTATACGTCGATTTTTTTTAACTGACCTTTCACTCTGGGACATTAACATTAATTCTATGTTTTTTACGATTAAATGCCAAGATGTTCTGTCACCTTCTCAGCAAAGCAGGTTGGACTGTCCCAAAAATTATCTCGGCGAGTTTATTTGACATTGAAGTAGTTTTTACAGTAATATTTATACTTTAGCTGTCTCTATACCATGACTCAGAAAATAGTAAAAAACCCAATTAATTCCCAGGGCACAATGGAAGAGAAAATCTACGAGCGGCAAGTAACCAAACAAGCGATCTCCAAGCGAGTAATCGACGAACAACAGATAGACCGGCACTACGCCGCGAATGACTTGGCCGAGTTATACAAGTTCGAACCAGTTCCCGTGGAACCGAGACCGTTGCCGAAGCTACCGAAGGATCGGCTGTTCGCGGAGATGCTTAAGGACCATGAGAAACAGGTAATCATCAAAAAAAATATTTAAAAACAGACTTCAACCGATTCCTACAAGATCCCGTGATCACGGTTTATTTTGAAGTCTGTTAAAATAGTACATTACGACACAAGTGCGAAAAACAGGAAATCCGAAACGAGTGGCGAGGTTTTAAAACACGACCGTTTTAAATCGACACGAGTTACGAATTTCCTTTTTGCACGTGTCTCGTACGACGTTTTTTAGTACAGATGGCCCTCCGAAGTTTGGGACCTGGTGTAAAATGACCCACTTCTCGCACTAGAGCCTAAAAAAGGCACCATCTGTACTAAAATAGTACATTGTGCATCAAGGGAGGTAAGTACGGAATTACTAACGAGAGTGTTAGAAGCCCGACGCCGTCAGGCGGAGGGCTTTTATGACTCGAGTTAGTATTCCGCTTACCGACCGTGATGCATACAATGTTTTTCATCACACTTGCCGACAAAAAAATAGTTTTAAGACAAAATATTATTAAATGACGTACTGACATTTCTATTACTCTCTAGGGAATTTCACTTTTCTATTACTCCCGCTACGCGCACAAGCAATGGCGCGCTTAGACAGCAAGTGTGATGAAAAAAGAATTATCGAAATCTGTTGGCGTGATATTGAGTTATTACATGGTTTTCTCATAGATGGTTTAAAGAAGGTGCAGCCAATGCATTATCTCTACACATAGTGCCATCCAACCGGGTTTCCCCAGATTTGTCCTGTCCTAGTTTGGAAGCAACCGGGAATTTTAATATTTGTCCTAGTTTGGAAGCAACCGGGAATTTTAATAAAATAACTGGGTAAAACCGAACACTTTTCATGTGAGGAAACACGAGGAAACAGGAGTTTTTTTTTTGTCATATCTCATATCACTGGTTAAGACTTACAGACAATAATGAATCACTCACTACATTTTCTATAAACAACTCTTTTCTTGGTAAATGTTGTGTCAACAGTACTTTCGAATCCCTTTCTGATTCCGGTTTGATAATGTTGTCTAGATTCGTGTTTTTCTTGGTGGAAATTCTGTATGGTATTATAATTTATTACAGATCTTCAGGTTCCACGAGCACGATTCGCTGCTAGAGAACAAAGAAGAAGAGACTCTCAGCGAAGAAGAACGCAAGAAGGCGTGGGAAGAGTTCGAGAACGAAAAGAAGGCGCCGCCACCATCGCCGTTCCCCAATACGTGGTCCATGCACAATGGGATGGGTAAGTTTCTACCAGTCCCTGTCACACTTAGGAACGATTTTACTAGTGCGATAGAGGCAACATGGGCCTATTTCTCGAAAGCTTGTAACTTGTATAATAAGTGGAAGACCTTATCTAATTAATAGTGTTAAAAAGAGACTTCCACTTGTATTACAAGTTACAAGCTTTCGAGAAACGGGCCCCTGGAAGTTCGTGGTTCGCGGTAGGTCCTCGTACGTACAAGTTACCAACAAATTTAGTGTTTGAAGGCGTGGGAAGACTTTTAGAAGGAAAAGAAGGCGCTACCATCGCCGTTCCCCAATACGTGGTCTATGCACTACGGAATGGGTAAGTTTCTACCAGTCCCTGTCACACTTAGGAACAATGTTATAAGTGCGATAGAGGCAACATGTCATTCGCGGTACGTACAAGTTGCCAACAAATAAAGTGTTTGAAGGCGTGGGAATACTTCTAGAAGGAAAAGAAGGCGCTACCCAACACGTGGTCCATGCACAATGGGATGGGTAAGTTTCTACCACCCGTCCCTGTCACACTTAGGAACGATTTTACTAGTGCGATAGAGGCAACATTTCGTTCGTGGTTACCACCCGTCCCTGTCACACTTAGGAACGATGTTATTAGTGCGATAGAGGCGACATGTCGTTCGTGGTTACCACCCGTCCCTGTCACACTTAGGAACGATGTTATTAGTGCGATAGAGGCGACATGTCGTTCGTGGTTACCACCCGTCCCTGTCACACTTAGGAACGATGTTATTAGTGCGATAGAGGCGACATGTCGTTCGTGGTTACCACCCGTCCCTGTCACACTTAGGAACGATGTTATTAGTGCGATAGAGGCAACATGTCGTTCGTGGTTACCACCTGTCCCTGTCACACTTAGGAACGATTGTATTAGTGCGATAGAGGCAACATGTCATTCGCGGTACGTACAAGTTGCCAACAAATTTAGTGTTTGAAGGCGTGGGAAGACTTCTAGAAGGAAAAGAAGGCGCTACCCAACACGTGGTCCATGCACAATGGGATGGGTAAGTTTCTACCAGTCCCTGTCTCACTTAGGAACGATTTTACTAGTGCGATAGAGGCAACGTGTCGTTCGTGGTTCGCGGTACGTACAAGTTGCCAACTTTAGTGTTTGAAGGCGTGGGAAGACTTCTAGAAAGAAAAGAAGGCGCTACCATCGCCGTTCCTCAACACGTGGTCCATGCACAATGGGATGGTAAAGTTTCTACCACCCGTCCCCTGTCACACTTGGGAACGATGTTATTTTTTATTGGAATTTTGTAATTAATAACATTACAATTACTGAATTTAATATACTTTTCCATATAAAATTTTCTTTTCCATATATTTGTATGTTTTATCATGCACGATTTTGCAAAAAATTTATAATCTACGATGTATCGAAATTTTGATTAGTGGTACAAATTCCACCCAAAATATGTCCACAGATTTTTTTTTATTTTCTCGTGCTCGCGACGCCATTAGGTATGCACATTTTGTTTTTGGAACGAAAAGAAAAATTCATGCATTTAATCAATGCAGTTAAGGGTGGAATGACCCAGCGTAATAGGGATGATGACTGTAGTTAAAATAAATTATTTAACATTATGCACGACATAATACACGAAGAAAATATTACTAAGATGTAGATTGCAGTAATTTTTGTACAGAACTTCTATTTAATAAATTGAAAAGAACTTAAAAGAGTAGGTCCTTTGGCAGTACTCAAACGTGACGTCACTTTTGAGTATTTCATTATAAAATTCCATAGTGGTGATCGTTTTGACAGTTCGAAAAAAGATGCTGAGTTGACTTGCCAGTCATCATGCCTATTCCTAATGTCAACCCAGGTGGCAGGACCGTTACGTCGAAAAGCTGTCAGGTGGCGGCGCCATTTTGCGCGAAAATAGTCAAGTGCCAGGGGGTCCGACGGGTGGTGAACGAGAATTGGGTGGTGAATTGGCGGGAGTTACAAATTTAACGCTTATTGGGTGTTAATGTATGAAGCTTATATAAAAATCGCACAGCGTTATAATAAGTATGAAATTGGCTATTAATTCCGTTAACAAACATATATTTTAGAAATAACGCAACTTAAATGTGCGCACAAACTTTAAAATTTCGCGCCAAATACGCAATAACGAATCCAAGTGCCGCTCGGCACTTGGGGATTTTTAAGATCGGCCGGGAGTCGACCGCTCGGCACTCGGGGACTTTTTAAATCGGCCGGGAGTCGTCAGCTCAGCACTCCAGTGTTTAATCTTGTGGAATGACCCGTAATTGCTAACGATTCCATTGTCCCCGCAGCCAGCCTCCTACAACAACAGCAACAGCAACTCGCGTACGCAGCCCTAGCCGCCATGATTCGCAAGGACATGCCCAACATCAACGACAATCAGATACGCGACATGCTGCCTATCATCTGCAACGCCAACCCTGGGGTGAGCCACACGAAATCTATAGTCGCCAGCAGATATCGTCGGCTGACAAGCAAAACTCACTATAAAAACTGTCACTACTCTTAGCAACCTCTTATGTCAGTATTAAATCAGATTCGACGCTGCGTTCGTCAACGAGCTCGATGTCGAGACAGCCTTGTCTAAAATCCTAGCTGTTTGATTTGACATTAGGAATCGAGGCTGTGAGCGAGGTTGTGGGCGAGTTCGTCGCTGTTTTTCGTTAGAGAATACGAAGTTCATAGATTAAACGTCAAACTTTCGACGCAATGTAGTTCCAGCTCACGCCGCATTCGTCGCCGAGCACTAGTGTCGTTTAAAGTACATTAGTGAATACCATTTTTAGGCTCGACGCTGCCGCAGCACTGACACAGCGCTGACAGCAAGGCGGTTTCCTTAGTGAATAACACTGCAGAACTGAGATAAGAGCTTTATTTCAAGTAGGTATTTGTTACTTAGTGAGTTTTGCTTGTCAACTGGCGATATGTCGTAGCGTTCGGAGCGCTCATTAATATCTGAACACGCCCTTATTATGAGGGCTCGGATATCTCGTAGCACGGTAAGACGTTAGAGTTCCACGGAGAAGATTTTAACATAAAAGTCAACTCATACTCATACTCACGTACTCATTCCGAAAGTTGATTATAAACGAAATAAATGTAATTTGGAATTGAATTCTACTATATTTTAAATGAAAAAAAAAAGACTGCCGGAGCATTCCATGAAAACATCTACTTTTTGTCGCTTACGACTCGCTATGGTAGCTACCCTAATAAAATATGCTAGCTGCTAGGAAACACTGTCAATCTTAAAGCCTTGATAATGTTATTATTATGCCGTAACTCAGCTTACTAATTTAATTTCTCAAAAGTATTGAAAAGGCAGTGTCGCTTACGACATGTTTTCATGGAATGCTCCTATATCGTAGCGTCCGGTACGCTCATTAATATCTGAACACGCCCTTATTATCAGGGTTTGGATATCTCGTAGCACGGTAAGACGTTAGAGATCCACTGAGTCGATTTTAACATAAAAGTCAACTCATCATACTCACATACTCATTCCGAAAGTTGATTATAAACGAAATAAATATAATTTGGAATTGAATTCCACTATATTTTAAATGAAAAAAATAGTGGCGAACTATGTTGTATATTACGTCAAAAAACACGCTTACAAGAAATATTATTAACTAAGCTTCTAGTTTGTAATAGGTATCCATAGAACACATAGATAAAATGAAATTGAAAGAATTTTTAGACTAATGTACATGAGGATGAGTATGAGTATAAATTGACTTTTATGTTAAAATCGACTCCTTGGTTCTCTAACGTCTTACCGTGCTACCAGATACCCGAACCCTGCTTATTATGCCTATAAAACGTGTTAAGATATTTTTGTGTGAAATGTTCGCCTACGAGAGCATTTCTCAAGTTTGTATATTTGAATTACGTCTTCGATATTGCTATGAATTGACATGCTGGTACTGTTAATGATACTAAGCAAGACCCCACCACGTCCCCCAAAAGGAATGTTCCTTTTTTTGTGACATAAAGATAAAATTACATTCCCTTTCCACATGGATCTAATTTTTATCAATATTGCTCACGAACCTATAAAACATGGAACTTTCACTGCACACAAAATTACCGTTCAAAAAGTGTCCAGAATTCCAGATTTTTCATCGAAAATTTAGTGTCCCTTTCAATAAATCACGCTCATGGATTCATCTTATCATAATCATAATTTATAATATAATTAATATTTCTAAAACCCTTTTTTATACATCTACTGAACACACTAATAAGTACACGATTATTTTATAATAAATTTGTACAAAACCTAGTCACATAAGTCATGTACATAAAAGTAAGGAGTAACAACTTACCCTATACCAGACTATGAAACACATTTCCACTTCACAAGCTATGTCTATGCCTTTTTGGGCAATGTAACATAAAAGTAACATTAATCATGTCACATTTATTTGTCCAGATGTTCGGTGGATATGATTATGGCGTAAGTTGGAGTCCTTATTCTCCTTATTTTGTTTATTTCGGTGTAGCCTGGTTAGGGATTATGTTTCAGCATGGCCTTTATTGTTGCAACGACATTTAATTGTATTGTAAATGGCGTTGCGGCACTTACTAGCTGCGGTCGCGTTGAGACTCTTCATTTTATAATTAAGTATCAACTCAAATATGCTCAGCGACACAGACACAGTATTTTACTAACTATATTAATAAAAGAGGGGTAGATAGTCTGAACGTATTGTCGCACCAATCATGTGCTTAATAGGCGGTCTCACCGCGAGCTACTAACCTATGAACTATCGGTTAGAAACACGAACAAAACAATGTATGTTTATAGCCCATAGTTCATAGCTTAGTAGCTCGCGGTGAGACCTGCTACCCTACCGCGAAAAACGATATTTGTAAATTTCGAGGATTTGTCTCTCACTCTAATGACGCCATCGTTTGAGCGACAGAGAAAAATCCTCGCGGATAATAAAATGTTTCTCACCTTAGTTTCATTGCCACAGTCTTTTGTTTTGCTATGAATTTTCCGGGCTCTGCAAATCATAATAATTCCCCAATTCCATAAATTAATGAATCATCGTTGTTGCAAATAAAGCAAATAGATTGGATTTACATAATATTACTTGGTTTTAAGAGTCTCGACCGGCCGTCAGCAATACTATATTCTCACTATACCCTGCAATCTAACACTCATTTAGCCCAAAGTAAGTTTATCCATGTTTTTGTTCATTGTTCCATTACATGATTGTAGATTATATTATTTTGTCGTCAGATTCACGCGGACATACATTCGTACATAAATAAAATAAAACAAAACAAAATTATTGTAATTATCCCGTCATAAAAATATTATACAGGTTATTGTTTATATTCTAAATCGATTGAATCAAAGAGGAAGTCGAGGAAATTATCGCGCTTCTCTGTTTCCATAAATAGATTCACTATATATATATTTCTAAACAAGCCAGTTCAAAAATTTAAAAATATTGAAATTCTAACTTCTTTAAAGAATACTGTTAAGTCAACGTCCCCCACGTTTAAACTTTTCGAAGCCGCGTCAAACACAAAACCTGTAACTAAGTAAGATGTCAAAACTGAATTTGATCTTTACGCACATACGTGTAGGTTTATATTGCTCTGTGGACTGTGACTTATATATCGGTCTTTAACGTGCCAATATGTCAGTCGTTTGCGTCCAAAAGGCTAATAGAACTACAATCGGAACTCTTTATAACCCTGTGTTAGTTGCTTCTTTTAACAAACCACTGAATTACTACTGAGAGAATGAATGGGCCATGAATGTTAGATAGCGGGGCTACCACGCACATCTGTAGTAATATATATCTAGTCAATACGCAGCGTGGTTCCTATGGAGACGTTATATTTGTTTCGCAGCTGATGCAGAAGATGAGCGAGATATACAAGTACGCGCAGCCCGGCATGATGAACCCGTCTATGATGAATCCTGTCATGAATCCTGGTGAGTACTACCAAAGACTGTTCTATTACTGTACTGTAATGTACAGTGGCCGTACAATTAAATTGTACAGTCGATAGAAATGTGGTTTGCCACTTTTGGACTATTCAGTGATAATAAAGTTGAAAAGTGGTAAACCACATTTTTGGTTGCCTTTACCTACACTATTCTGTCGCACCGATCGAGTCATTACCATTATTAATTATTGTCATTTTCGGTTATCTTGTAACAGCAAAGTAACTCTTTAGTTGTTAACCGACTTCAAAAAAGGAGGAGGTTCTCAATTCAACTGAATTTTTTTTTGTATGTATGTTACCCAATATCTCCGAGAATCGTGTACCGATTTATGTGTATTTTTTTTGATTGAACGTGTATAACCCCGAGACGGTCCCGTTGGTACCAAGTTGGGTCTGATGATGGGATCTTGGAGAAATCGAGGGATCTCTTCAAATGTTATAGGTACATGTATGGCGCTTTTGGTAATTTTCATTCATTTACAAGAATTTGCATTCAGAAAGTAGGATTTGATGATAGGAAACCAATGATGGAAACCATAGATGGTAGGATCTTAGAGAAATCGGTAGAAGTTGTTTTTAAATTTTTATTCTTGTCATAATGATCTTGTTATTATCATTATCAAGTAAAAATCTCGCAGATTCACCAAATATTGTCTAATATTGATTCAATGTTTGTAAATATAATAAAGCGGTTCACTTTACACTTTATTCGGTAGATAAATAAAATAATTACATAATAAATAGGTAAATAAAAAACCTTATAAATAACACTAAATTAAAACTAAATAAACCTAAAATACACCTAAAAAATGGGGCTCCCTTCGCATGGTGCCGAGAATGCTGGCAGCATTTCCACGCTGTATGGCAATACTAATCCTTTGCGCGAGAAAGCTGCCAGCTCTTCGGTCACCGGTGGTGTCGACCAGCTTTTTGGCGAGTTCTTTGTGGAGCTGAATAGCATTGGGACCCCACGGGCCTAGGGTCTCAACCCCGAATGGCAAAATGTGTTCGGCACCAAGACCCCTGTACTTATGCGTTTTTAGCTTTTCGGCCGCTTTAGCCGCCGCACCTGCCTGTATAAAGCAGTTGAACTCGTGTATTATACGTGTACGTTTAATTACAATTATAGTGTTTTCATCACACTTGCTCGTAAATGCTGATTTTATAAACAGGCATGCATGAACGTAATGAGCTATATTATGCCCATGGTCGTCATTTTTCAATTTTCATACAACATTACGTCGCACTGGCGCGCGGCGGCGGCGGCGCGCGCTGCGCCGGGACTTCTGTTATAAAAATGATAAAAAGACATCCCTGTTTTTGAGAAATGATTTAGACCATTTTGTAGTTTTGTGAAAATATATTGTTTTATTTACTTTTTTTGCCTCACAGGTGTGATGAAAAACATTGTGTGTGCCACGGGCGGTACAAGAATTATGAACTCGTGTGAAGTAAACCCTGCGCCTTCGGCTTGGGCTTTACTTTCACACTCATTCACAATTTCTTATTTACCGCCCTTAATACACAATGTAGGTAGTGTAGGTACTATTATGACAAAGGATGAAAGACTTCGGAACTAGTTATCTAGAACCGAAGGAGGTCAAAACGTTACCGCTAGGGTCCATCCTCAAACATATTGAGTTGATAGAACAATCCCTGGGGTAGGCGAAACAGGGGGCAATTACACAAAAGATCCCAATGGGTCGAAGTGTATCCATAAGGGCCCCGCAAATAAGATAAGATAAGACTATTATGTCTCACGAAAGTTTTCAATGTATGTTTGTAGCCGGAGGCGGTATGAGTACAAGCAGTAGCCTCCAATACGAGCCGCCGTGGCAGCGCCAGCAGCAACAACAACAGCAAATGCGGTTGCAGCAACTTATGCAACAACAACACAATGTGAGTTTATACTTTACGTTTTTTTTACACCGGTATACAAAGTGTACACCGGTACACGTTCGCCTTCTAATTATGTGGATATTCGTCGTTTTTTTTACACCGGTATACAAAATGTACACCGGTACACGTTCGCCTTCTAATTATGTGGATATTCGTCGTTGTTTCACGGAAGTTTGAATTTATCTTTTTGTATTGATCAGTAGGCTTAGCACAGGATTAGTGCGACAATATGTCGCCGCGAGATAGACTATCCATCCCTCTTTTGTTCATATGTAGTTAGTAAAAGATGGAAAATCTATCTCGCGGCGATATACTGACATATCAATCATGTGCTAAGCATACAGCCTAACGATGGATACTGGAGTTATTTGTCAATGTAATATGATTTCGAATATTTCCGTGAAAAAACGAAGGTAGAAGTGTAGGTAACTTAAAAACGATGTTGTAAATTACATAAAATATTGAGTAGTACATGAACAATATAAAACATTTTAAAATATTAGGCTATTACGTGGTTTTTCTAAAATACCGGTTCTTGTCCCTGCGACACCTTCGCTGTGGCATTAGCTCGTAATTATAGTTTGGGAAATACTATTTGACAGACTCTTGTCTTACTTACGACCTTTTGTATTGCGTCATTAACAATAGAAAAGTGCTCGACTGCTGATTAGTAAGTGCTAACGTAAAACAAAAGGTCACAAGTGAGATAGCAGTCGGTCGAATATTACGACGGCGGCGAGCAGTCGCCGCACGCGGCGGGCGAAAACGATCGTTCCCGAGCATTCCCAAACACAGCATACGGGCACCGCGGGCGGCGGGTCGAAAGTTCGAAACGACCGCAGCCTTAGCGTGCCGTACGCGCCGCTCGCCACTCAAACCTTATACTAATACTGATTACGCACCCTTATCCCGATTTTGTCCCCAGATGGGTGCGAAATACTACGCAGGCGGGCTAGGCAGCCGCGACCCGGTAGCCATGGCGCTCCAACAGCAGCGCGCGCGCGAGTTCTTACTCGGAGGGAGCTCCGCGCCAGCACCGGCCGGGGCTGCGGGCCGGCCCCGCGGCCGACCGCCGCTACAGCCGCGCGCGCCGGCGGGCGACGTCGTCAACCTCGCCGACTCCGACTAGTGAGTGTACTGTGCGGCCGGGGCTGCGGGCCCCGCGGCCGACCGCCGCTACAGCCGCGCGCGCCGGCGGGCGACGTCGTCAACCTCGCCGACTCCGACTAGTGAGTGTACTGTGCGGCCGGGGCTGCGGGCCCCGCGGCCGACCGCCGCTACAGCCGCGCGCGCCGGCGGGCGACGTCGTCAACCTCGCCGACTCCGACTAGTGAGTGTACTGTGCGGCCGGGGCTGCGGGCCCCGCGGCCGACCGCCGCTACAGCCGCGCGCGCCGGCGGGCGACGTCGTCAACCTCGCCGACTCCGACTAGTGAGTGTACTGTGCGGCCGGGGCTGCGGGCCCCGCGGCCGACCGCCGCTACAGCCGCGCGCGCCGGCGGGCGACGTCGTCAACCTCGCCGACTCCGACTAGTGAGTGTACTGTGCGGCCGGGGCTGCGGGCCCCGCGGCCGACCGCCGCTACAGCCGCGCGCGCCGGCGGGCGACGTCGTCAACCTCGCCGACTCCGACTAGTGAGTGTACTGTGCGGCCGGGGCTGCGGGCCCCGCGGCCGACCGCCGCTACAGCCGCGCGCGCCGGCGGGCGACGTCGTCAACCTCGCCGACTCCGACTAGTGAGTGTACTGTGCGGCCGGGGCTGCGGGCCCCGCGGCCGACCGCCGCTACAGCCGCGCGCGCCGGCGGGCGACGTCGTCAACCTCGCCGACTCCGACTAGTGAGTGTACTGTGCGGCCGGGGCTGCGGGCCCCGCGGCCGACCGCCGCTACAGCCGCGCGCGCCGGCGGGCGACGTCGTCAACCTCGCCGACTCCGACTAGTGAGTGTACTGTGCGGCCGGGGCTGCGGGCCCCGCGGCCGACCGCCGCTACAGCCGCGCGCGCCGGCGGGCGACGTCCGTCACCTCGCCGACTCCGACTAGGTGAGTGTACTGTCGAGGAATTTAATTTCCTACCAATGACATTAAATAATAAATGGACGCACGCACAGAGCCAAACAAAAAAACCAAGAAAAGTGGCACTAATAGTACATTGTGCATCAAGGGAAGTAAGTACGGAATTACTAACGAGAGTGTTAGAAGCCCGACGCCGTTAGGCGGAGGGCTTTTTATGACTCGAGTTAGTATTCCGCTTACCGACCGTGATGCATACAATGTTTTTCATCACACTTGCCGATAAAAAAATAAGTTTTAAGAAATAACGTTATTAAATGACGTACTGACATTTCTATTACTCCCTAGGGAATTTCACTTTTCTATTACTCCCGCTACGCGCGCAAGCAATGGCGCGCTTAGACAGCAAGTGTGATGAAAAAGTCATTTCTATCATGTTTCAGTTGAAGCTAATAACGCTCACTTACAATAAACTATAATAAAAAAAACTCAAAGAATAAAAAACTTTGTGTAGTGAGCAATAAGTGTCAAATTTTCGAACAACACCGCAAAATAGTAGAAACTTTGTTTTTTTTGTTTAAGGAATAATGATGCTATACCGTAAGGTGACCAAATATCAACTGTCAGAACTGAATAGCGGAGCAAAAGGACCGCAATATTTACTTCTGCAGCCCATTTTTTGGGGCCATTTTTTTTGAGCTGTTTGGGGATCCACTTATATATTCTAAATCAATGTTTCCTACCCATTTCGTACCTTGTCACAGTGACAATCAATATGAAAGCTGCTAGGACGGTCATATTATAGCTACTATGACAAGGTACGAAATGAGTTGGA
>JALPQI010029453.1:0-15497 GCA_025490895.1 Thaumatotibia leucotreta
ACCTCCAGTAGCATCGCAGATGCAAACCCTTTTCATCACTTTTTCACACATTTCCGGCGTTATTTCAGTGATCGTGGTTCGAGTATTTTGTTTTAATTGTTAAAGGTTCGTTGGCCTATTATAAAAGACAAATCCTTTTAAATAACCCCACAGAAAAAAAATCAGGAACTGTCAAATCAGGCGATCTTGGGGGCCAGTTAATGTCACCTTTTTTATCACACTTGCTGTCTCAGCGCGCCATTGCTTGCATGCATAGCGGGAGTAATAGAAAAGTGAAATTCCCTAGGGAGTAATAGAAATGTCAGTACGTCATTTAATAATATTTTGTCTTAAAACTTATTTTTTTGAAAGAGGAATTCTGAAACTATAAGACATACTAAGTAGTATTTGTTTTCAGGGACCATATACGTAATTATCTATCATCGATTTTGATAAAAAAAACTGCATTTATACATTAGAAGTAAAACGTGTTGAATATGTGAAAACAATGTATTTTATTCATTTTAGACATCATGCTTCTTAGGGGATATGGTTCCTAAAAACAAATACTACTATTTACTGCTTAAGACCTACACAATGGATATCCGAATAGAAATAGTGCAGATAAGTTTATTTTTTCAAAACAACCGTATTCGATTCCCCTGCTGGGTAGTTTTTTTTTTATATATGAATGCAGTTTTTCTGTTTATTAAAATCGATGACATGGTTCCTAAGAACATATTTTCGTATATCCGATAGTTTCAGACATTCTCATACTGACTGATTTTAATGAGCCACCCTGTATTTTAGTAAAGCAACAATAGCATAAACATACATATATATAATATCATATATGTATCACTGTTACTGATGTCAAGCCTCCGCAGGCTACGTCTACCGCTTACTATCGGACGGTTCGTGTGCTTGTTTGCCACCAACATACAATTATCACTAATAATACACGTGCGGAAAGGAAATTCGTAACTCGTGTAGATTTAAAGCACTCACTTCGGTCGTGCTTTAATTTATCTCCACTCGTTCCACTCAACTTAATTTTTTTCGCACTTGTATCGTAATTTACTATTTTACTTTCGGAAAGTCGTTATAATTGTCACAAGGTTTAGAACGATTTTCATAAATTCTTGATATGAGGTTCGACCTACCTATGTTGGAATTTCGCTACAATTGTCGTATTTTTGTGACAATATAAAATTTTGCTTCGCTTAAAAGACGGTATTTATTGTTGATTCCTAAGAGACTAAAAGTTCTTGCAATATATTTGAAACACAAACAACCACACGGCCCGTCTGATTATAAGTGGTAACCGTAGCCCATGGACGCCTGCAATGGGAGAAACAGCCAGTTTACAATTCTCGGAGTTGTCACCGTGGTAAAATAGGATCCGCAAATGACTTTTAGGTATTCTGTTCACCCTTTATACTTTTTTATTTCCGTTCAAATAAATCATTTGCTAGCTTTACGGTTTTATTTACTTATCCCATATTAATATGATTACATCAATAAAAAAATCAAAAATGAATTTGTGCATTTTTCGATAATGATGCTTGAAAACTTCTCTTTTATCTAGGAAACTCATTTACTCACCCACAACAGTGCCGTCAAAATCATCTCTGACATTGACAACTTAAAGTAGTAGTAGTGACAACATAGTAACAAATTAAAATAAACTATGTGACGCAGACTTAAGGTGTATTTCCTATAAATGTTCCGATCTTTATGATCATCCTGGCTGCTTCGATATCTTTGAGTCATGTTCGTTCCGATATCTCTACCTACTTGTACGTTACGAATTTATTGAAAAGTGACTGCCCCTAAATTTATGACGAATTACACGCTCCCAAATCATTGCCCTTTTCTCACGTAACGAATTTATTGAAATTTTACGTTGCTCCGATTTATTTGGGGACCTCGACCGTTACCATATATCTGATGGCGACTGTACAGATGGCCTTCCGAAGTTTTGAACCTGACGTAAAATGACACACTTCTCGCACTAGAGCCTAAAAAAGACACCATCTGTACTAAAATAGTACATTACCATACCTAGGATAACTGGGGGCAAGTTATAGGGATTTGATATCGATTAAAAAGATGTCGATATTATAATAATAAAAGATGTCCTTATTGAACATTCTCGATTACAGTACAGAGGTTCGATATCATGTCTGATATCGGCCTCTTCAGATAGTAAAAGTATGCAGATGTTATTTTAATCAAAATGACAATTTAAATATTGATGTTTTAATATTGATTGTATATTTTGAAAACTATCTTAAAATAAACGCGTAAATACCCGTTTAAATTTATTTTTTATTTTAATTGAAGATTCGGATTTCGGCATAAATAAATATTAGGTAGAACATTTACATTATATTTATTTTTTATTAACATTTTGATGTTGTCATTCACAGTAGACATCGATATATTTTTAGTCGATAATAGTTATTTGTTTTACTAGGGAGCAAAGTGATTGTTTAACTCTCGTGCAAACATTGAAACCCGAGCAAGCGAAAGATTCCAGAATGGAATCTTGAGCGATGCGAGGGTTTTAAGGCACGAGAGTTGAACAAGCTTTGCTGCCGAGTGAAACACAACATTTTTCACCACACTAAAGCGAGAAAACATGCGAAATAAAACTCAAACATAACAAATTAGAAGGTGTTTATTTGCAAGTCCTAACTTCCAAAAATAAACAAATTCAACAAATAATAAAACAATAACCTCAAATATTTATCTTGGCGTGGCTTGTAATTTTAAAAGAAAAATATATTCGGATGCGTTCTGAAATTTGCATAGTGAAAACACTTTCATTTTCCTATTGTTTTTATTTGTCGTATTTTTAGAACTTTTTATTAAAAGCCTTTTACAACAAAATGTGGTATTTAATTTGGATTTTAGCATATTGAATATAATATTATGAAAGGTTCATGTGTATGAATCTGTTTGAAACTATTGAGTTTTCGAACGTACTGTCTAGTTCAAATGTCAAAAAGCTTATTGCACTCTCAGGCCGTATAAGTTAATGCTTTAGTCTATCCAGAAGATTAAAAAAAAATTACTTTAACCTCAAGAGGTTAAAACACAGTTTTGCGCTCTGAAATTGAAGGACAAACAGCGTGTTTACGAGCAGTGTGGTGAAAAATATTTTGCTACATCACTTTCGTATAAATGCCCCGAGTTATCCCAGGTATGTACATTACGACACAAGTGCGAAAAACATGAAATTCGTAACTCGTGTCGATTTAAAACACATCCGTATCGGTCGTGTTTTAAAACATCGCCACTCGTTTCGAATTTCGTTTTTGCACGTGTCTCGTACGACGTTTTTTAGTACAGATGGCCCTCCGAAGTTTTGAACCTGACGTAAAATGACACACTTCTCGCATTAGAGCCTAAAAAAGACACCATCTGTACTAAAATAGTACATTACGACACAAGTGCGAAAAACATGAAATTCGTAACTCGTGTCGATTTAAAACACATCCGTATCGGTCGTGTTTTAAAACATCGCCACTCGTTTCGAATTTCGTTTTTGTACGTGTCTCGTACGATGTGTTTTAGTACAGATGGCCCTCCGAAGTTTTGGACCTGACATAAAATGACCCACTTCTCGCACTAAAGCCTAAAAAGTACACCATCTGTACTAAAAAACAAAATTTTAATTCTTTCAGCTATTGGTCACGTTTGCCGTTTATCGTGCAACTCGTCTTTGCACTTGCATACTTGTCAAAAGTTGACGGCAACAACATTAAACACAGGACTGTTGTAACGGATCTGGACTTGCTGGGGCTCATTCGAATCAGATTCAGGGAGCAGATTTGATCAAGATAATGGAGCATTCCATAAAAAAATGTCGTAAGCTGTCTTTTCAATACTTTTGAAAAATTAAATTAGTAAGCTGAGTTACGGCATAATAATAACATATCAAGGCTTTAAGATTGACAGTGTTTCCTAACAGCTAGCATATTTTATTAGGGTAGCTACTATAGTGAGTCGTAAGCGACAAAAAGTAGATGTTTTCATGGAATGCTCCTAATAAAAACAATGTCTCAGAAAAACACTGTCACGTTTTCTGTATGAACTACGAGCGTTGCGTAATAGAAACTGAAATTTTGTATGGAATATTTTGGGACATTATTTTTTATCATTAGAATGGAATTTGCACTTGGGCTTATTGCCCAAGAAGTCTAGATCTGGAAGAATCAAGGTCTCGGGATTTAATGAACAGCTCAGGTACATTAACAAGTTTTGCTTCTGAATGGGATTTGGATTGGACTTGTAATACCGGTATTTATTTGATTGAGCAATTTCGGGATCCCGGTATTGCCCATGCAAAAAATACCTTAGATTTGGATTGTTCGGAGCTGGCCTTGCCCCTCGCGTGGCAGCGGTCGCAGGGCCGGTGCGGGAGTGGTAGTGGACCGGAGCGGGGCAGCTCTCACCTGGTGGCATACAGCGCACAGGTCGGGCGCGGCCCTGGCCTTGCCCCTCGCGTGGCAGCGGTCGCAGGGCCGGTGCGGGAGTGGTAGTGGACCGGAGCGGGGCAGCTCTCACCTGGTGGCATACAGCGCACAGGTCGGGCGCGGCCCTGGCCTTGCCCCTCGCGTGGCAGCGGTCGCAGGGCCGGTGCGGGAGTGGTAGTGGACCGGAGCGGGGCAGCTCTCACCTGGTGGCATACAGCGCACAGGTCGGGCGCGGCCCTGGCCTTGCCCCTCGCGTGGCAGCGGTCGCAGGGCCGGTGCGGGAGTGGTAGTGGCCCGGAGCGGGGCAGCTCTCACCTGGTGGCATACAGCTCACAGGTCGGGCGCGGCCCTGGCCTTGCCCCTCGCGTGGCAGCGGTCGCAGGGCCGGTGCGGGAGTGGTAGTGGGCCGCAGCGGGGCAGCTCTCACCTGGTGGCATACAGCGCACAGGTCGGGCGCGGCCCTGGCCTTGCCCCTCGCGTGGCAGCGGTCGCAGGGCCGGTGCGGGAGTGGTAGTGGCCCGGAGCGGGGCAGCTCTCACCTGGTGGCATACAGCGCACAGGTCGGGCGCGGCCCTGGCCTTGCCCCTCGCGTGGCAGCGGTCGCAGGGCTGCGGGAGTGGTAGTGGCCCGGAGCGGGGCAGCTCTCACCTGGTGGCATACAGCGCACAGGTCGGGCGCGGCCCTGGCCTTGCCCCTCGCGTGGCAGCGGTCGCAGGGCCGGTGCGGGAGTGGTAGTGGACCGGAGCGGGGCAGCTCTCACCTGGTGGCATACAGCGCACAGGTCGGGCGCGGCCCTGGCCTTGCCCCTCGCGTGGCAGCGGTCGCAGGGCCGGTGCGGGAGTGGTAGTGGCCCGGAGCGGGGCAGCTCTCACCTGGTGGCATACAGCGCACAGGTCGGGCGCGGCCCTGGCCTTGCCCCTCGCGTGGCAGCGGTCGCAGGGCCGGTGCGGGAGTGGTAGTGGCCCGGAGCGGGGCAGCTCTCACCTGGTGGCATACAGCGCACAGGTCGGGCGCGGCCCTGGCCTTGCCCCTCGCGTGGCAGCGGTCGCAGGGCCGGTGCGGGAGTGGTAGTGGCCCGGAGCGGGGCAGCTCTCACCTGGTGGCATACAGCGCACAGGTCGGGCGCGGCCCTGGCCTTGCCCCTCGCGTGGCAGCGGTCGCAGGGCCGGTGCGGGAGTGGTAGTGGCCCGGAGCGGGGCAGCTCTCACCTGGTGGCATACAGCTCACAGGTCGGGCGCGGCCCTGGCCTTGCCCCTCGCGTGGCAGCGGTCGCAGGGCCGGTGCGGGAGTGGTAGTGGACCGGAGCGGGGCAGCTCTCACCTGGTGGCATACAGCGCACAGGTCGGGCGCAGCCCTGGCCTTGCCCCTCGCGTGGCAGCGGTCGCAGGGCCGGTGCGGGAGTGGTAGTGGCCCGGAGCGGGGCAGCTCTCACCTGGTGGCATACAGCGCACAGGTCGGGCGCGGCCCTGGCCTTGCCCCTCGCGTGGCAGCGGTCGCAGGGCCGGTGCGGGAGTGGTAGTGGACCGGAGCGGGGCAGCTCTCACCTGGTGGCATACAGCGCACAGGTCGGGCGCGGCCCTGGCCTTGCCCCTCGCGTGGCAGCGGTCGCAGGGCCGGTGCGGGAGTGGTAGTGGCCCGGAGCGGGGCAGCTCTCACCTGGTGGCATACAGCGCACAGGTCGGGCGCGGCCCTGGCCTTGCCCCTCGCGTGGCAGCGGTCGCAGGGCTGCGGGAGTGGTAGTGGCCCGGAGCGGGGCAGCTCTCACCTGGTGGCATACAGCGCACAGGTCGGGCGCGGCCCTGGCCTTGCCCCTCGCGTGGCAGCGGTCGCAGGGCCGGTGCGGGAGTGGTAGTGGACCGGAGCGGGGCAGCTCTCACCTGGTGGCATACAGCGCACAGGTCGGGCGCGGCCCTGGCCTTGCCCCTCGCGTGGCAGCGGTCGCAGGGCCGGTGCGGGAGTGGTAGTGGCCCGGAGCGGGGCAGCTCTCACCTGGTGGCATACAGCGCACAGGTCGGGCGCGGCCCTGGCCTTGCCCCTCGCGTGGCAGCGGTCGCAGGGCCGGTGCGGGAGTGGTAGTGGCCCGGAGCGGGGCAGCTCTCACCTGGTGGCATACAGCGCACAGGTCGGGCGCGGCCCTGGCCTTGCCCCTCGCGTGGCAGCGGTCGCAGGGCCGGTGCGGGAGTGGTAGTGGACCGGAGCGGGGCAGCTCTCACCTGGTGGCATACAGCGCACAGGTCGGGCGCGGCCCTGGCCTTGCCCCTCGCGTGGCAGCGGTCGCAGGGCCGGTGCGGGAGTGGTAGTGGCCCGGAGCGGGGCAGCTCTCACCTGGTGGCATACAGCGCACAGGTCGGGCGCGGCCCTGGCCTTGCCCCTCGCGTGGCAGCGGTCGCAGGGCCGGTGCGGGAGTGGTAGTGGCCCGGAGCGGGGCAGCTCTCACCTGGTGGCATACAGCGCACAGGTCGGGCGCGGCCCTGGCCTTGCCCCTCGCGTGGCAGCGGTCGCAGGGCCGGTGCGGGAGTGGTAGTGGCCCGGAGCGGGGCAGCTCTCACCTGGTGGCATACAGCGCACAGGTCGGGCGCGGCCCTGGCCTTGCCCCTCGCGTGGCAGCGGTCGCAGGGCCGGTGCGGGAGTGGTAGTGGCCCGGAGCGGGGCAGCTCTCACCTGGTGGCATACAGCGCACAGGTCGGGCGCGGCCCTGGCCTTGCCCCTCGCGTGGCAGCGGTCGCAGGGCCGGTGCGGGAGTGGTAGTGGCCCGGAGCGGGGCAGCTCTCACCTGGTGGCATACAGCGCACAGGTCGGGCGCGGCCCTGGCCTTGCCCCTCGCGTGGCAGCGGTCGCAGGGCTGGTGCGGGCGCGTGCGACGAGCGCAGCGGCCGCAGCAGGCTGCTATGCTGGTGGATTGTTGGGAGAGCGCTCGGACTGACCCTAGCCAAGCACAGCGGATTACCTGTACACGGAACACAGGTTATTAAACAAAAGGTTTATCCGGTTTGAAGCACTAATCTAAAGATAAGGCGAAGAAAACATGTCCTTTTGAAAAGACACTCCTGCATATATAGCTCTATCGTCGTAATAAATGTCAAAGTCAAACTATTCTTTATTCAAGTAAGCTTATTAATAAGCATTTTCGAATCGTCTGACATTATCAAGAGAAAGAAAAAATCTACTACTGGTTCAAACCCTACGCCGTTCCTGAGAAGAACCAGTAAGAAACTCAGGTGGACTTATTTTTTCAAAACAGTATAATAATACATCTTATTAAAATAACATGCATTAAAGAATGTATTACATAAAAAAAGATTATTATAGACATTTTTATAAAAGTGAGAAATAAATAAAGGATCATAATATTAAACAATGTGTTTATGAAATACTTGTTACTAACACCAAATATGTATTATGCGACTTTCAAAGATTTAACTGTTCCAAATAAAAAAAGAGGAATAAAAGAAGGTAAGTCGAAGACGGTAAAACTTACTTCAGTGGCGACATTCCAAAGTTTATGCCTTTGTAACAACTCGATGTAACCTAGCAACCACTGCTCTTGTAGCGCCTCGTCGATGTACGGGAATAGATCCGTTCTGTAAACAATAAACAATTCTTCATTAAACGGTACTTCGTCATGAAACGGCGCTCGTTTACAATGAAATGGAAAAATTGTGTTAAATGCCAAGATAAACTGTCACTTGTCAAAAGAAGGTTACTTCCGTTACTTTGCAGGCTAAGGTCTGCAAAATAGTTATGAAATTCCATTACATATCATCAATCATGGAACTAGCGACATGATACTTCCGGGTCCAATTTGCGCATTCATTCATTGAAAGTTCGAGAAATACGCTGCTTCAACTGCTGCTATAAAATAGGCGAATTTTGAAAACCAAACGGCAACCTTTTCACTTCAAATGTGCAAAGCAATGTATGAAATGCAGTTCTCTTTCATAGCACGACTATAGGTCTTCTAGCCGTAGTTGTACTGATCCCACGGTCTGCAGAACTACTAGTTTTTACCGCACATCCAACTATGAGAAACCTTTGGTCCTGCAGCGTTAGTGAGGGCAGTTCCAGAGACTGCAAGTTGTGATTTCCCAACTACAATCACCTACTGTTTCACTATTTTAATTTGTTTCCGCTACCCAAAGGTTGTCTGGAAGAGATTGCTTTATAGCGATAAGACCGCCTGTTGTGTACCTCTATGTATAATCGTCTGTTTTATCCATGTTTTCTTTTTTGTTACGGTGTGCAATAAAGAGTATTCTATCTATCTATCTATCTATCTACAATTTGCTATGAAATTGGCACATTTTGTAGACCAAAAGGCAACCTTTGAAATCCAAGTATGCCCCGAAATGATCAAAACGCAGTCAGATTAGAAGTGTAAAATAGCATTTTATTCAATTGAAATTAGGCAAAAAATGCATAAAATCCTATTACTATGATGATTTTGAGTATTACCAATTCCAGCAGCGGCGCCTGGAATTGACACCAGCCACAATGTATGTTGTATAAACACTGGAGTGCTGAGCGATACGACTCCCGGCCGATTTAAAAAATCCCCGAGTGCCGAGCGGTCGACTCCCGGCCGATCTGAAAAATCCCCAAGTGCCGAGCGGCCGATTCGTTATTGCGTATTTGGCGCGAACATTTAAAGTTTGTGCGCACATTTAAGTTGCGTTATTTCTAATATATTTAGTTTCATACTTATTATAGCGCTGTGCGATTTTTATATAAGTGTCATACATTAACACTCAATAATCGTTAAATTTGTAACTCCCGCCAATTTCTCGTTGACCAACCGTGGGATCCCCTGGCACTTGACTATTTTCTCGCAAAATGGCGCCGCCACCTGACAGCTTTTTGAAGTAACCTGCCACCCGAAGGGATAACCGTTGACAGACCTGTGTTCCTGCAGCGCCAGACACACGGCGGCGGCGGTCTGCACGTCGCCGAGCGCGGCGTCCAGTTATGAGAAACCTGCGGCGTTAGTGAGGGCAGATCCAGAGACTGCCAGTTGCGATGTCCCAACTACTATTGCTATGAAACTGGCGCATTTTGTAGACCAAAAGGCAACCTTTGAAATTCAAGTATGCCACGAAATTATCAAAACGCAGTCAGATTAGAAGTGTAAAATAGTGTTTTATTCAATCGAAATGAGGCAAAAAATGCGTAAAATCTTATTACTATGATGATTTTGAGGATTACCAATTCCAGCAGCGGCGCCTGGAATAGGGATGATGACTGTAGCTAAAATAAACTATTTAACATTATGCACGACATAATACACGAAGAAATTATTACTAAGATGTAGATTGCAGTAATTTTTGTACAGAACTTCTATTTAATAAATTGAAAAGAACTTAATAGAGTAGGTCATTTGGCAGTACTCAAACGTGACGTCACTTTTGAGTATTTCATATAAAATTCCATAGTGGATCGTTTTGACAGTTCGGTAAAAGATGCTGATTTGACTTGCCAGTCATCATGCCTATTGACTCCAGCTATAATGTATGTTGTATAACCGTGGGACAGACCTGTGTTCCTGCAGCGCCAGACACACGGCGGCGGCGGTCTGAACGTCGCCGAGCGCGGCGTGGGCTCGCAGCGCGGCGGCCAGCAGTGGTGCTGTGTCCAGCCGCGACACTAGCGCTTCTGCACGCACTGATAACTCCCCTTCTGAACCGGAGCCTGAGTTGGAGTTGTCTTCCAGCTACAATGGAAATCTTTTTGTTAGAATCTATCGATTTTTAGACCGACACTATTTCGTCCGCTAACGCAGGTGAGCTTTTTAAAAAATCGTCTAAGGCTAATTCTTTTACATCTAGACTGGACTTGCCACAAAAAGAAAAAAAACTGTATTTTTTTTATTTAAATACAACAATGTGTACAATATTACAATACGTACTGAAACTACCATATTAAGGTGCGACCGCACCAATGCTCAAAAAATGGTGACGGTACGGAACTGCAGTGACGCATCGTATCCGTAACGTTTTTGCCGCGTTTCCCACACCGCTGCTTAAAATATGCATTGAGGCAGCGTTCAAAATCATGTAATTATACCATTTGTACCTAAGTGGATACTTAACTAGAATAGTCACATCAACATGTGTACGTCACACCTGACATTTATGACACATGTCTGCGATTCCGTACCATCATCGTTTTTGAGCAGCGGTCTGGGCATGGCATGCGGCAATAATGTTACGGATACGACGCGTCACGCCGATTCCGTACTGTCACGGTTTTTTGAGCATTGGTGTGGTCGCACCTTTAACGAACAGCTACAGCTATGCTATTCTCTTATTCACACATTCGACGCTGCGTTCGCCAACGAGCTCGACGACGAGACAGCCTTCACTTCGACGTAGAGCGCAGCGCTGCGAAAAACGGTATTCACTAACGTAGAACAGCTCGTCGTCGAACCGTCGTAGGCGGTAACTCTCGATGCAGTGTAGTTCCACCTCACGCCGCATTCGTCGCCGAGCGCTAGTATCGTTTGAAGTGCATTAGTGAATACCATTTTTAGGCTCGATGCTGCCGCAGCGCTGACACAGCGCTTTTAGCAAGGCGGTTTCCTTAGTGAATAACATTGCAGATATTACCGTGGCCACAGAAGACTGTTGGCTGTAGGGCTGCTCGGGCGCCCCCGAGCCCGTGGTGCTCCCGCCCGGCGAAGCCCCGCCCGTGGTACCTGCAACCACACCTGCCATGAATGGCCCAATGAAATTACAATATATCGCTGTATCTATGATTGTATATCTTTAGATACATTCCACGAAAAAGTCCACCGATGTCCCGTACAAACACGGGTTTTCTCAAAATTGCGGGTTTATCGAAGTTCTCTTTCGTGACAAGATGAGTCAAATATTGCTCAAAAATATATATATTATTTCAAACTCGGAAGAAAACTCAAATTATCGGAATATCGGCGTATGTACGGGACAGCCCATGGAATGTCATGAAATTTGCCGCACATATCTAAAGTAAAGAGATTCATGTACTCGTATTGGGATAAAACATTCAGCAGTAAAACTAGGTTCCCCGGTCCGCAAACTTATGTTATAAAATCGTAAAAAGATGTATACAACAAATCAATCAATAGAATCAACATAAGATTTATACAAGTTGTTAACTTTTGACCTTCGAGTGGATAACCATTGTTTTTCCGACTGATAATTACCCATTAGAGCCGTATGTCTTTAAAATATGATAAATTAACCATTTTTGCACTCATTGTTCCGATCACTGACTGATGTTTATTTTATTTTTATTTATTTTATTGAAACAAAAGTTTACACGACATTACAGTTTACACCAATGCGTCATGAAACTAAAATTAAAAGAGATACAAATAAAGATACACAGATAAAGGTACATATAAAAAAAAACATTAAATAGGTTTAGGTGACACAACAGCGTGGCTCTGTCGAGTCATGTTTGTCCTTACCCGGTAAATGGTCATCGGCGTGCGGTGCGTGCAGCGCGCGCGACGCGTCAGCCGGCCGCGTCCAGCTCGCGTCCGCTTCGAACTGCGCCGGCGCTGCTGGGACCGGCACAAGTCAGTGGATAACGGAAAATTGGGACATTTTTGTAGTTGTGCACAAAACTTTTTTAATTTCAGTCTTTTACAAATACAAATAATTTATTCGTGGCAAATATAAAAAGCATGACAGGACAAAACAAAACAGTCAAATTCAGCATTCAATATTTTACCACGAAATGGACTCGCCTCAGCATAATGTCGACCCGAAATCTTTTGGTGACCCGAATGTCTTTTGGTGTTTGTACGAATATCTCTTTCGTTATTTTGTTATGATTAATAAAATAAATATCATATCCTTGTAAGGACCACCATAGGTACTTTTCCTATTTTTAATTTGAACCTGATTCTATATGTACAATGTAAATTGTAAAAAAAATTGTTTGTTTCAAAAATCAATTAATCAAAAGTAATTCTGCTTCAGTTGGTTCATGAAAGATTCAAATTGGATTGCAACAACTACGTACACCGTAATGTACATTGGGGTCTTACGAGGATAAGAAGATGAATCAAAGTTTTATTGCAAATTTGAGGACAAACACGCGATGACTACGAACCCATTAGTGTTCGAAACATCGGGTTGTAATTAACTAATATATAGGATATAATCAGTTTCTATAAATGTATTTCTTGAATAACTATCGCAGTAACCGCAGAAGACAGTAATTTAACTATTAGGATTGAAATAGTAAGATAGGAAGATAATTATTAAAGTAAGGAATTATAAAAGTACACAGCAGGACTTAAAAATGGCTTCATCACAAGATAATTTAATACCCGGTGATATTTTATTCGCTGTTCAAATGTCAGGGAATTAATCAGTCATAATACGTCATATTGATGAACTTATGACAATAAACAGGTGTGCCATACAACATAGAGATTACTTAAATCTCTTTAGTCTTTAAATACTGCAATGTAGCAGCTTGTAACTTGTAATACAAGCGGAAGTCCTTATCTGATTAATAGTGTCAAAAAGAGACTTCCACTTGTATTACAAGTTACAAGCTTTCGAGATATAGGCCCCTTATCTTTTATGCATAATTTGTACTGCCATGAAATTGGCTTATTTTGTAGACCGAAAGGCAACCTTTTGATTTCAAATATGCCAGAAAATGTATGAAATGCTTGTAATACAAGCGGAAGTCCTTATAATAGTGTCAAAAAGAGACTTCCACTTATATTACAAGTTACAAGCGATGGAGAAACGGGCCCAAGGACTTCAGCTTGTATTACAAGTAACAAGGTTTCGAGAAATAGGCCCTAGTGTATATCTTACCCGGATGTTCGTCGGTGGCGGGGGGAGTGTGCGCGTGCGCCGCGGGGGCGCGGAGGGGGAAGGCCTCTTCCGGGAGCGTCCAGTTGGCGGCGTCCACGTCTACGTAGTGCGCTGACGCTGCTGATACCCAGCCGGCGGTGTCTGGGTCAATATTGAATTTTAAACAATTTTACGCAGCCCCGATTAATAGTACATTGTGCATCAAGGGAGGTAAGTACGGAATTACTAACGAGAATGTTAGAAGCCCGACGCCGTTAGGCGGAGGGCTTTTATGACTCGAGTTAGTATTCCGCTTACCGACCGTGATGCATACAATGTTTTTCATCACACTTGCCGACAAAAAAATAAGTTTTAAGACATAATATTATTAAATAACGTACTGACATTTCTATTTACTCCCTAGGGAATTTCACTTTTCTATTACTCCCGCTACCGCGCGCAAGCAATGGCGCGCTTAGACAGCAAGTGTGATGAAAATATTATTGCTAAAGACAAACAAAAATGTTCTAGCGATGAATTTAACCTCGTAAGAGTTAATGTACAGTCGAGGAAATTGAGTGATTAGCACTTTGCGGTTCAAGTTAAATTGGTTGTGTTGTATGTACTAAGCACGTCCAACGTAGAGTAAGTGTACTCTCAAGTAAGTGATAAACTGCTAAACATTCATTTCCTAGACCGTACCTACAGTACAACAGTTGTTGAAATCCAATTTAAATGTTTCATGAACCAATTAAAGTACAATTTCTTTTGATTCATTGCTTTTTGAAACAAACGATACTCTTACCAATTTATACATAGAACAGGAACAATTTACACATGGGTCTTATGAGGTTAAATGAAAAAAAAAGATATACACGATAAAATAAAATAATTGATTGAACAAAAAAAAATTTGGTATTAATTACTTATTTAGCACACAACGGAATCCGCGGAGCGAAATTATTGACTAGTAAGGGCTTCCTATATCGATAAACTCAAATCATCGATGAGTCTAATGATCGCCCAACATAGTGTGCTTTTATTCTACAGGATGAACTTTAGGGGGTTCATTTTAAGGTCATATTGATCAACTTTTACTATGGGAAATCCAATTCGAGAAAAAAAACTAATGTTAAACAAACCCTGAGATATAGTAGGCGGAAATGTAAAGTTCATCGATATAACATCAAAATTAACCCTCTAAAATCTGGCAAAAAAAAAAACCAACCTATATTGTTGTCTATGCAGGAGCTGTTAGCCTGTCAGTCATACGCTTAAGGCGCTAACACACAACTTAAAGAGCCACGACATCGAATCCGGCAAAATAATTCATCATCATCATCTCTGCCACAAGACGTCCACTGCTGAACATAGACCTCCCCTCTGGACCTCCACATGTACCGGTTATATGCGACCTTCATCCAACGTGTCCCGGCGACCTTCATAAGGTCGTCTTGTCCATTTTGTGGGTGGACGTCCTACGCTGCGTTTGCCTAGCCGTGGTCTCCACTCGAGCACTTTTCGACCCCCATCGACCCATCTGCTCTGCGTGCAATGTGGCCTGTCCATTGCCACTTCAGCTTGCTAATCCAGGGCTATGTCAGTAACTTTAGTTCGCCTACGGATCTCCTCATTTCTGATTCGATCACGCAGAGAAACTTCTAGCATAGCTCGTTGAGCGGCTCTGAGTTTAGAGATGAGGCTGATGGTGAAGGACCACATTTCGGCGCCGTAAGTCATCACTGGTAACACACATTGACTGTAGACTTTCGTCTGCGACCATATATAACATGGACGTCTAACGTCAGCTCAAAAATGCCCCAAAACCAATTGTTCAATTGTGCCAAGATGGGCAGGACATAGCGCTTTTCTTAACACCGCGCATATTTCGGCTCAACATCTTTGACCAATGTTTATTGAATATAGCCAATCAAAACTTTGATGGACCAATCACAAGTATTTTTAAATGGCGGTTTAAGCTTTTATAGGTTGACATTCAAATACATTGACGTGATGCATTGAAGAAGGGGTGACATTTGTCAACTAAAATTCAGGACCATTTTTGAAAGGCAATTTAGTATGGCGTGCGGCTTCTATGTTTTATTTGATCGTAGACTTTCGTCTTAAGGCACTGAGGTATGTCGGACGAAAAGACATCGCGAAAATTCATACATTTTATGAATCGATCTCACCATCATCTCGGCCCATCCGGCGGGAAGGCGGCACGTAGATGCTGTGT
>JALPQI010029454.1:0-11872 GCA_025490895.1 Thaumatotibia leucotreta
GAGGTTTAAGGGCATTTTAACTTTTAGACACCCAATTAGGCCGCTGTGACATTAAAAAAGCTTAGTTGCAGTCAGGTTTGTCACGACAATTAAGTATGATTATTTTTTAGGAATTTAAGCTTAATCAGCGGTTTTCATACTGTAATATCACTTATAGTTTATAAAATGAACACCAAAACGGAGTTTTTATTAAAATTTAGTGCTGAATTGTCGTTACAAACCTATTTCAAAGTCCATTGTACTGATCCTTAGCAACCACAGACACCAGGATTATGTTTATGACGAGTTAGTTACCTGTCGCTGCTTGATGAAAGCGGCCATGAGCGGGGGGTTGGACTTGAGTATCTGCAGGATTTCCTGCTGCTGAATGTGGCTCGTGGGCGATCGCAGCGTGGCCATCAGCTGTTGCAGCGCCTTCTGGTGCATCTGCGGCGCCGTCGCGCCCACCGTGCCCACGCCGCCGCCCACGCCCACGCCCACACCGCCCACGCCCACGCCAACTCGCTGTTGCGCTTGTTGGACTGGCTGTTGTTGCTGCTGCTGTTGTTGTTGTTGTTGCTGCTGCTGTTGTTGTTGTTGTTGTTGTTGGCTGCTGCTGCTGTTGTTGTTGTTGTTGTTGCGTCGCCTGCTGTTAAATATGTGGTACGTGATTATTGTGTTCTCATAAAATTCTGTAGACAAATGAAAAATGTAGTCAACATCATTAGCATACGTCGGACTCCAGCGGGCATTTTACATGTGTAAGGTTTGCAAATCAATCAATCACTTTCGGGTATTTGATACAGATATAATGGAAAATTCCAATATCATAGCAACAGATGTAGTCAAAATTTCCTTCTATTGTATATTAATGCAAACGTCCGAATTTTGCGTAGCTGTCACAATGTACTGATTATGATAGCACTCATTTTATCCATCATACTGAAGCAAAAATCAGATAGGAATACAAATTCTGTTGTTTCTATTGAAATTGAGCCTTCGTTGAAATCGAGAAATTAGCCATCGACAGATGAACAGGCTCTTAACACGTTCGCCTCCAGTACTGTTTGACTAAGTGCTAATGTTATACCTACCAATCGAAATTATTTTACAGAACTCCTATGTCAGTGACACGCATGTGTGACCAGAAGGATTGTACTCCTATGCTTGCGACACATTTGTGTCAAAAATGTTCGTATTTCTATGTCACTGGCAAAGGAGTAAGTATTTGATTTATCCTCCTGCCGCCCAGACAGTAATATTTGCCAATGAAAATTTGGGTTGTCTGGTCTCTGGGCGGCTAGAGGTACAGATGTAGTGCAAAATCCTTTCTCTTTGGCTGTTCACGGAAACATCCGAATTCATATTGCTGTCACAATGAACTTCAGTATATTGCACTGAAGCTAATTGAGACAGTGAGATTAATTTGAGCGTTTCCGTGAAAAGCCGAAGAAAAAGGATTTTGCACTACATCTGTAGTGGTGGCGGAATAAGGTTATTATGATCACGTCTATATTACTTGCATAGGAGTGAGCATTTGTTGATCACAGATGCTGAAAGCCGGTCGAATAAAGCAAAACGCTAGCTACGTCAATGCCATGAGAGGAAAATGGGACGAGGCAATTTGTATTGCGAGGCGGCTTATTCAGAGCGGAATCAGCTACCGTCGATTAGCCATGGACAGCTGGAACAGGGTGCTTAGCCAAGTTGCCAATCGCTAGCGCTTAGTAGCGTATCGTAGTTTTCCCTCTCTGTCACTCTTTCATATTAGTGCGACAAAGGACAGTTAGCTGCGATTAACGATGAAGCGCTAGCGATTGGCAACTTGTCTAAGCACCCAGGCTGTGAATAATTTACAACATTTACAACGGTCGCATGTGGGGGCCGGCATGCCATACCTGCAGCGGGGCCTGGTGCGGCAGCGGCTGCAGGTGGTGCTGCGGGTGCAGCGCGTGGTGGTGCGGGAGCACGTGGCGCGGGTGCAGCGGGTGGTGCAGCCGGCGGCGGCGCGGCGGCGCGGTAGCGCGCGGCCCCAGTCGGCGGAGAGGCGGACATACCTGCAGCGGGGCCCTGGTGCTGCAGCGGGCTGCAGGTGGTGCTGCGGGTGCAGCGCGTGGTGGTGCGGGAAGCACGTGGCGCGGTGCAGCGGGTGGTGCAGCGGCGGCGGCGCGGCGGCGCGGTAGCGCGCGGCCCAGTCGGCGGAGAGGCGGACATACATGCAGCGGGGCCTGGTGCTGCAGCGGCCTGCAGGTGGTGCTGCGGGTGCAGCGCGTGGTGGTGGCGGGAGCACGTGGCGCGGGTGCAGCGGGTGGTGCAGCGGGCGGCGGCGCGGCGGCGCGGTAGCGCGCGGCCCAGTCGGCGGAGAGGCGGACATACCTGCAGCGGGGCCTGATGCTGCAGCGGCTGCAGGTGGTGCTGCGGGTGCAGCGCGTGGTGGTGCGGGAGCACGTGGCGCGGGTGCAGCGGGTGGTGCAGCGGCGGCGGCGCGGCGGCGCGGTAGCGCGCGGCCCAGTCGGCGGAGAGGCGGACATACCTGCAGCGGGGGCCTGGTGCTGCAGCGGCTGCAGGTGGTGCTGCGGGTGCAGCGCGTGGTGGTGCGGGAGCACGTGGCGCGGGGTGCAGCGGGTGGTGCAGCGGCGGGCGCGCGGCGGCGCGGTAGCGCGCGGCCCAGTCGGCGGAGAGGCGGACATACCTGCAGCGGGGCCTGGTGCTTGCAGCGGCTGCAGGTGGTGCTGCGGGTGCAGCGCGTGGTGGTGCGGGAGCACGTGGCGCGGGTGCCAGCGGGTGGTGCAGCGGCGGCGGCGCGGCGGCGCGGTAAGCGCGCGGCCCAGTCCGCCGGCCGCGGCGCGTGCGGCTGCTTGCCGTACGACGGCGCCTGCTGTCGCGCCGCTTCTTCCTGCACCTGCCGGATGTACCAAGTTAGATTCATACATGGGTAGTTCTATGCGATTATTCAGTCGCAACAATCAAGTCATTACCATTCCCAAATTATTGACGAACTGCGTATAAATAGTGGAGTCATTTTCGAATATCTTGTAGCAGATGCATGTTTGTCTGCTGTTCTGGCATAATAGTCTCGTTTGCTTTTATAAAACGGTAAATAAAGTGGTGATGGTAATGAACGAAACGCGTAACAAAATCGCATAGAAACACCGACATACGTACATCGTCAACCTATCTCAGGACTGGACGTAGGCGGGTGATTCTCAGAGGAGCGTTTCAACTGCTAGAATTCGTCATTATCGTCCCGCGATTATCACCGAAATAGAAGGAGTAGCAACAACTGATTACACTAGACTTGGTATTGGTACTGAATTACGTTTGCATGTGATAATACTCTTATTAGAGTCCATCTCTTGTGACAATACTTATCGACGAGACACCAATGACGAAATAAAAACGCCGAATATTCACCCAGGCCTCTCCTGTCAACCTTTTAATCGCCAAACGGCGTAGCAATATGCGCGTTGACGGCTGTAGCCGTCGTTGGCGTCATAATCAGGTTTTTCTGTTATCATCTATGCCCGACTATGGCGGTCAAAGGGTTAACTATGCACGTATACACGCATTAGGAGGTAAATGCCCATAATCGTCATACTAAGCAAGCGAATTGGTGATCGCAGTAATGTTCACTATGATGACGCAGCAGCGTCGATAGAAAATTAATTGATAGAAAATTGATGATGGGCAGCAGCCCATCATCAATTTTCTATCAAAGAATGGTCAGTGACACTTCAATCCCTTAGTTGACTCGCCCTCCCTTTACGACACCCGGGGGAAGACCTGGGGTGGTGACAAATGTATTCTTACTGCCGCTACCGTGGCAATCAGATTCGACGTTAGATTTGGATCGGCAAAATTTTGTTAACAGTTATTTCGTGGTGGTATCACCGACTGTCTATCAATAAAAAATAAGCAATGTAGTAAAGCGATGCTAACAATTTGATGCTTCAAACTTTTGTTCTGACATGTTCCCAGAAATTTGATTAAATTGTGAATTTAATAAAACCTGAATCTCATAAACGAGACAAGTTAACAAAGAGAGGGATAAACTATTTATAATTTACATTATATTATTTAGGACTGATTTTTCAATCCCCAGTTAACAGTAACTGTCAAATAAATGTTAGCCCTGTCCTTTTTTAACTAATGATTTTAGAAAAGGATAGTGATAATTTTAACTAACGGATAGGTTTATTTGGGGATTGAAAAATCAGCCTTTAGACTGCAATTTATTTCGCACCTCGGCATAATTCTGAGTAGGTAAGTATAAATATAATTATGTATTATGTGTTTTTCGTTAATTTTAAACCTGTGCACATCAAGTCAATGTATATTTTAAATGCTGGGATGTTATGTGGCTAGTTTAAGATATGAGAGGGCGCGGCTGCGTACCCGCCATCGTCAGTCGATTAAACTTGTCAATGAGAATGAAGATGTTTAGTTTGTCTCCGTTTTCGGCACCCCTTTTATGAGAATTAACAAATATAAAGTCAGACATTACTTGTTAACAGTTTTTTGTTATTTACTGAGGAACGGTATGTGTATGTATACTCGTAATGTATATTGTATATAGTGTATGTGGTGTAGGTGTAGCGACGTACCTGCTGCAGCGCCTTCTGCACGTTGTGCGGCAGCGCGTGCGGCTGCGGCTGCGGCTTGGAGGGCGGCGGCGACGCCAGCGCGGGCGGCGGCGACCCTGCGCCCGGCATGCGCGTGTTCATGTATATAGTGTATGTGGTGTAGGTGTAGCGACGTACCTGCTGCAGCGCCTTCTGCACGTTGTGCGGCAGCGCGTGCGGCTGCGGCTGCGGCTTGGAGGGCGGCGGCGACGCCAGCGCGGGCGGCGGCGACCCTGCGCCCGGCATGCGCGTGTTCATGTATATAGTGTATGTGGTGTAGGTGTAGCGACGTACCTGCTGCAGCGCCTTCTGCACGTTGTGCGGCAGCGCGTGCGGCTGCGGCTGCGGCTTGGAGGGCGGCGGCGACGCCAGCGCGGGCGGCGGCGACCCTGCGCCCGGCATGCGCGTGTTCATGTATATAGTGTATGTGGTGTAGGTGTAGCGACGTACCTGCTGCAGCGCCTTCTGCACGTTGTGCGGCAGCGCGTGCGGCTGCGGCTGCGGCTTGGAGGGCGGCGGCGACGCCAGCGCGGGCGGCGGCGACCCTGCGCCCGGCATGCGCGTGTTCATGTATATAGTGTATGTGGTGTAGGTGTAGCGACGTACCTGCTGCAGCGCCTTCTGCACGTTGTGCGGCAGCGCGTGCGGCTGCGGCTGCGGCTTGGAGGGCGGCGGCGACGCCAGCGCGGGCGGCGGCGACCCTGCGCCCGGCATGCGCGTGTTCATGTATATAGTGTATGTGGTGTAGGTGTAGCGACGTACCTGCTGCAGCGCCTTCTGCACGTTGTGCGGCAGCGCGTGCGGCTGCGGCTGCGGCTTGGAGGGCGGCGGCGACGCCAGCGCGGGCGGCGGCGACCCTGCGCCCGGCATGCGCGTGTTCATGTATATAGTGTATGTGGTGTAGGTGTAGCGACGTACCTGCTGCAGCGCCTTCTGCACGTTGTGCGGCAGCGCGTGCGGCTGCGGCTGCGGCTTGGAGGGCGGCGGCGACGCCAGCGCGGGCGGCGGCGACCCTGCGCCCGGCATGCGCGTGTTCATGTATATAGTGTATGTGGTGTAGGTGTAGCGACGTACCTGCTGCAGCGCCTTCTGCACGTTGTGCGGCAGCGCGTGCGGCTGCGGCTGCGGCTTGGAGGGCGGCGGCGACGCCAGCGCGGGCGGCGGCGACCCTGCGCCCGGCATGCGCGTGTTCATGTATATAGTGTATGTGGTGTAGGTGTAGCGACGTACCTGCTGCAGCGCCTTCTGCACGTTGTGCGGCAGCGCGTGCGGCTGCGGCTGCGGCTTGGAGGGCGGCGGCGACGCCAGCGCGGGCGGCGGCGACCCTGCGCCCGGCATGCGCGTGTTCATGTATATAGTGTATGTGGTGTAGGTGTAGCGACGTACCTGCTGCAGCGCCTTCTGCACGTTGTGCGGCAGCGCGTGCGGCTGCGGCTGCGGCTTGGAGGGCGGCGGCGACGCCAGCGCGGGCGGCGGCGACCCTGCGCCCGGCATGCGCGTGTTCATGTATATAGTGTATGTGGTGTAGGTGTAGCGACGTACCTGCTGCAGCGCCTTCTGCACGTTGTGCGGCAGCGCGTGCGGCTGCGGCTGCGGCTTGGAGGGCGGCGGCGACGCCAGCGCGGGCGGCGGCGACCCTGCGCCCGGCATGCGCGTGTTCATGTATATAGTGTATGTGGTGTAGGTGTAGCGACGTACCTGCTGCAGCGCCTTCTGCACGTTGTGCGGCAGCGCGTGCGGCTGCGGCTGCGGCTTGGAGGGCGGCGGCGACGCCAGCGCGGGCGGCGGCGACCCTGCGCCCGGCATGCGCGTGTTCATGTATATAGTGTATGTGGTGTAGGTGTAGCGACGTACCTGCTGCAGCGCCTTCTGCACGTTGTGCGGCAGCGCGTGCGGCTGCGGCTGCGGCTTGGAGGGCGGCGGCGACGCCAGCGCGGGCGGCGGCGACCCTGCGCCCGGCATGCGCGTGTTCATGTATATAGTGTATGTGGTGTAGGTGTAGCGACGTACCTGCTGCAGCGCCTTCTGCACGTTGTGCGGCAGCGCGTGCGGCTGCGGCTGCGGCTTGGAGGGCGGCGGCGACGCCAGCGCGGGCGGCGGCGACCCTGCGCCCGGCATGCGCGTGTTCATGTATATAGTGTATGTGGTGTAGGTGTAGCGACGTACCTGCTGCAGCGCCTTCTGCACGTTGTGCGGCAGCGCGTGCGGCTGCGGCTGCGGCTTGGAGGGCGGCGGCGACGCCAGCGCGGGCGGCGGCGACCCTGCGCCCGGCATGCGCGTGTTCATGTATATAGTGTATGTGGTGTAGGTGTAGCGACGTACCTGCTGCAGCGCCTTCTGCACGTTGTGCGGCAGCGCGTGCGGCTGCGGCTGCGGCTTGGAGGGCGGCGGCGACGCCAGCGCGGGCGGCGGCGACCCTGCGCCCGGCATGCGCGTGTTCATGTATATAGTGTATGTGGTGTAGGTGTAGCGACGTACCTGCTGCAGCGCCTTCTGCACGTTGTGCGGCAGCGCGTGCGGCTGCGGCTGCGGCTTGGAGGGCGGCGGCGACGCCAGCGCGGGCGGCGGCGACCCTGCGCCCGGCATGCGCGTGTTCATGGCCGCCATGCGCCGCCGCAGCAGCTGCTGCTGCTGCACTCGCTGCTGCACCTGCTGCTGCTTCAGCTTCTGCTTGATGCTCGAGCAGAACGGCACCGAGCACTTCGTCTCCTGGCAGTGCTTCGCGTGGTAGCAGCACAGCGCGATCAGCTGCTTGCAGATCGGGCAGTCGCCCTTCGTCTTCCGCTTGCAGATCTTCGTGTGCGCGACGACGCGCTTCATCTTCTGGCAGGACGGGAGGCGGCAGTTGGCGTCGCGGCACTGGCAGGCGTGGACGAGGGACTGTATGCAGCGCTGGATGGAGAGCTTGCGGGCCTCCTGCGGGTTGGCCTGCTTCATGTCGCCGGGGGAGGAGCCGACGTCGATGTCGAGGCCGAGCTTCTCCATCCTGTGGGGGTGGCCCTCCTTCTCGTGGCACGGCACGCAGAGGTCGAAGTCGTCGCAGACGGTGCAGTGGTAGCGGGTCTCGACGTGGCTCTTGCAGGAGTTGCAGGTGTAGACGAACTTGTCCTGGCCCTGGTTGTGCAGCTCGTACAGCATGCAGAGCGTGGAGAAGCGCGCGCGCCGGGTGGAGGAGAACTCGTAGTGGCGGTCGCGCGCCATCGTGAGGAAGGCGTCGCGGCCGTCCATGAGATCGCAGTTCACCAAAGGGTCCGGGTCGCCGATCGGCTAAGACCATTACACCACGTTAATAAAGATACACCATAAATGTAATAAAATAATATAAGAGTTGCAAAAACATTCAAGTACATTCCGTCCCAACAAAATGTTCATAAAAAGTTTTCAATATAAGTTAGGTAAACTTTGTAACATTTTATCCGAGTTTGAAAAAATGGTGACTTCCACAACTCTCGTAAAATCATCCAAAAGCAAAATAAGTTGTATATTAAAATGCTCAAAAACATGTCCCAGTGCAGTTTAATTCTGTGTAAACAATAAAAACGTAACATATTTGTGAAAGGATTCTTTCAATACTTTTGCACTTGACTGTATTTTATATACATTCAAAGTCAGATTTACCTGACCGCTCAACACACGAAGTTGTAAGAGGATTCTTTCAATACTTTGCACTTGACTGTATTGTATATACATTCAAAGTCAGGTTTAGCTGACCGCTCAACACACGAAGTCTGTAGCTGACTCTGTGCTCGATTGTACATAAATCACAATACAACAAAGAACACGTATAAAACTTACCGCTAAACTCGCAGCAGACTGCGCGGAATGTAGCCTAATAACAAAGAACACCTCCTTGTGTTTCTCCATCGTGGCGAATATCTTTGCACTAAGGTCGCTGCCCTGCTGCTGGTCGCTCTGTTTCTTGCTGTTCTTCCTCTGGGCCGCCTTCGATTTGTTCGACTTCTTGGCTTTCTTCTGCCCTTTCTTCTTGCCGTCGGGACCTGCCTCGTTGTCCTCTGACGACTGGAATATCTAGAAATTAATTGTTGGTGTTACGGAGTGCGATGCTATTTACAGTGAAGGGAGGTGTTAGTTGACACAATGGTTTAGGTGCATTTATAGAGTCAATATTTTATTATGTTATTTGTGTACATTATTTTTTTATGGGTGAAAATATTCTCTGTGCTAACTTCAAGATCTTGCGCGTTCGTTTTTGGTTAGGTTAGGTTAGTATACAGTTATTCGTTCGTTTCATTTTTATTTTACAATCATACATGCGGTTTAAATTTCCTGGACAACTGACTACTGGAGTGTCAAATTAAAATTTACTACATTTTCAAATTTCCACATAAAAATTTCTAAATTATTGTGCGATTATTAAAGTTTTAATCCTATTTCAAATTCCAAAGTAGAATATTGTCTGCATTTTTATCCAAGTTAGAAGTATATAAAAATATGTACGAAATGTCATTTCACAAGTGCTTTACGGTGAAGGAAAACATCGTAAGGAAACCTGCACACATCTGCGAAGAAATTCAAGGGTGTTTGTCAAGTCCCCTACAAGTACTGGCCCAGCGTTGGGACCACACAAAATAGGCAACATGGCCAAGTATGTAAAAACACATGAACACTGACACGCAGCCTGGTTTAATGGGCACTTAATTTCGATGTGTCAAAGGTATGTAGAGGTTCTGTACTCACCACGGCCTCAGCGGCTTCAGCCTGTTTTCTCTTCTCCTCCTCCTCTTGGTCCAGCTCCTTGATGGACTCCTCGAGCACATTCGGCCAGAAGTCTCCCTCGAAGTACGGCAGCTCGGCTGCCGACGAGATGTTATCCTCCATCGCTTGCTTAAGAATATCTTTGTAGTCTAAAATTATCCTCTCTATAATACCCTTGTCTAACATTTTCTTGTACCACTCCTGTAGTCTTTTGGGTTTGGGTATTTTTTGTTCAGGCGGATGGCAGTGGAAAATGTAGTCGTCGCCCTCTGAGGGTGGGCAGGCCCATATGTGGGCCATAGTGTAGCCTAGTTGTTTGGCGTAGTCTAGGTAACCTAATAGTATCTCGTGGTACACCGCCGTCCTGTATTGCTGCGGATTGAAGAAGTGTACCGAGTCTAGATATGCTATGTACACTCGCCGCGTGTTCGGCGATGGACTTTCGCTCCCGTATTCCTGTGGACAAGGTATTTGCAAAGTTAGACTTCGGTAATAGTTCAAATGTTATAAAAATGTTCTGAAAGAAAATTTAACGACAGATTTTAGAGGTAGATTTTGGGGCTTGGACGCCAGGTATTTTGTTCTGTAAGCATCAGCTGGGTGAGATTACTGAGGATGTTAATGATACTGAAAATGTCTTTATGGAAAAAAAACTATACCATATATTTTCGTCATTCCGGGGTTGATCCCATGCGACCCCAAAATAAAAGTATACAAATACAATCTGCTGATGATGATGATGATGACAGAATATTACCTGGACGTGCATGCCGAAGAAGCAGACGTCGACTCCGTCGACCTCCTCGAACGCGAATAACGCCTTCGCCCGATACGGGAACTCGGCGCACAGCTCTCCCGAGTCCACGAACCGCGATCGCATACCCGGCTTCACTTCCATCATCTGAAATAACGTTACTTTTAGACTTTTTCTATGCAATAGTGTGACCAATTTAGTCGAGCGATTCCTGGTAAAAAAAATTGCTGATCCAACACATAAAAGTTAAGAAACAAATCACCAAATTAAACAATTTAAAACACGACGTCTCCCGATTTCTCAAAGATCCCATCATCAGACTCCGACTTGGTGCCGACGGGACCATTGTTGTTGTACCGACTAATTCGATTAAACAAAAAAATTGAAATCGGTTCACGAGACGACTCTCGGAAACATCGAGTAATAAGGTAAATGTCCCCTATTACGGTATGTTAAGAGTCTCGAGACTTTGTGTATTTTTAAATAAAAATCTTAGCAAGATACCACTACAAAAGCTTTTGAATATGTTATATTGATTCTTTGACAGTTAGTTTATGCATACATTTTATTGATTTTGCTCAAACTTTTTTATATATTAATTTAATTGTGAACGTCTTATTTGCTGCCTATTCCGTGATAAAATTCGGCGCTGCTCCTAATTTCGTGAACTTGCGGCCCCTATTCCGTGATAATGATATTTAGAGTAAATTACTATTGTTTCTTTAACAAAATGTTATTTTTAACGAACTTGATTAAGTTAAGATACTATACGGATATCATTTAAATGAAACAACATGGTTAAATGAGATCCAGCTTAAAGTTTTTATTTCTTAATAATTAAACAAGATAAAATCTACGGATTTGCATACCATAATACTCTTTAGGCGGTTAAAAACAAACTTAAATAAACTTGAACATTAAACAATAAACAAAAAACCTCTCTTTGATTGATAACGAAATAAACATTAATTAGGGTAGATCGGGGTAAATCGGATCAGCGGGCGAATCGGATCAAGGCCCAAAATCTCTAAGGCTCGAGTTTACCACACTTTTATTCTAAGAATAGCGCTTACTCTCAGACAGATACTAGTGACAAATTACTATGGAGTTTTGACATTACTATCCCAGAGTAAGCATTATTCTTAGAATCAAAATTTGGTAAAACGCACCCTTAGTATTTTAAAGGATTCTTCAACAATTCGAAGATTTTTTTAAATACTAAGTGTGCTCAATAGCACACTTCAGTTGAGCAACACTTTCTCTCGTTGTCCTTAATCGTTAATTTAAAAAAAAAACGTAGAAATTTCGGACCTTGATCCGATTCGCTTCGGTCTACCTTAAATGAAAATCAGAACATAAGTAATTAAGTATACGGTTATGTATGTGACTGTACATAATTACTAATTAGGCATTAAAACACTCGTGTGATCATATTATGAAACTCGCATACGGCTCGTTTCATAAAACCACACTCGTGTTTAATGCCTCTTATTATGCGCCAGCCACATAAATAACTATTATTTTATTAAACGATCGAGGACAAAGAGAGGAAATGTGGCTCATTTTAATTGCGCTCAATTTGACGAAATGTGAAAACACTAATATGGGTATTTTTGACCTTGATCCGATTCGCCCGGTGATCCGATTCTCCTCGGCCTACCCTACGAGGAAATGTGGCTCAACTGAATTGCGCTCAATTTGAAGAAATGTTTAAAACATTAATATAGTAATATAGGTATTTTTGACCTTGATCCGATTCGCCAGGTGATCCGATACTCCTCGGTCTACCCTACTCTCTCTC
>JALPQI010029455.1:0-11203 GCA_025490895.1 Thaumatotibia leucotreta
ACAACTATTTTTAAATGGCGGTTTAAGTTTTTATAGGTTGATATTGAAATTCATTACCGTCACGCATTGAAGAGGGGGGGTGACATTTGTCAATTAAAATTCAGGACCGTTTTTAAAAGGCAATTTAGTATGGCGTGCGGCTTCCATGTTTTATTTGTTCGTAGGCTATGCAAGTGACGTTTAAATCTGTTACTAAAATAATATCAGTTCATCAATATATTCCAATGTGATTTTTTATGTCTGTAGGTAGACAGATTTACTTATGAGTTTTACCTTAGCTGGATAAATGTCAGGTGTTTTAAATTTATTTTAATTTTCACTCTACATTACAATTATATATGTACGTAAATATCAAATTTATATGATTTTAAGTTAACGTTCCGTCTTTTCAACAATTTTATTGTGCTTAATCAAAGATAGATTCCGATGAGGTCAAGTTTTAGAAATTATTTTTTTTTTGTTGGCCACAATTTAGGAAATAAGCGTGATTCCGTTGAAAGTATTTTTTTAAATAAATAGAGTGAGTCAAGGGAAGATTTTAGTGTCAGTATTGTACCCCTGGCCCCAGGCTGCATGGTGATGGCATTAAGAATACATTCGCCACCACCCCAACTCTTCCCATAGGTGTCGTAAGAGTTGAGTAAGGGATTGAAGTGTCACTGACCATTTTTATCGAAGTTTGAATCATCAAACTTCGATATAGGCACTACTGCGATCACCAAGCCGCTTACCCAGCGTGGCTATTATGAAAATTTACTTCATAATGCGTCCATGCGCATAGGCTAAGGAGAGATCGTGGTCCAGTGTGGACTTGGGCTGATGTGATGTGTGATGTGAAACCAGGGCGGGTCGCTAGTTTAAAAAAAACCCGTTTGTTGTAAAATTCATTCGTCTTGTTCTAACCTCGTATTCTTTTTTTTCAGGTTCCCGTCGCACTACGACGCAGAGCAGCATCAACGCGACACGCGACTCGCAGCTCCACGCCGTGCTGGCAGCGAGACGGCGACAGCTCCTCAACGGGCGATTGGCCACGCACATCAACAATCTGGCCCACATAGCTCATAAGCCACACAAGTAAGTATCCTAGGTTGTATTCTTGGGACTTAAGGGGAACATAAAACAGCTTAATGCTGGGCGGGCTACGCGTTGACGATAACTTATCACCAGGCTATTTGGTAACATATAGGGTGAAAAAGACACGGCGATAGTTATTAGCTCAGCCGCGTGAGCGTCTTTAGTCGATAGCTCATCGCGTCATCGCTTCCTCGGTCGTGATGTGACCAAAGCCTTATTTTACTGCGATATGCTTGTGGCAAACACGAAATTCGCTTTACACGATTTTTTCTGAAACGCATTTCTGGCGTAAAGCCGGTTATTATTGTAGTCCTGTTTTTTTTATTTACAAATTGTCTTTAAGCAAAAAATACAAAACCCTGTCTATGGCTGACTGTAATTAGCTTTTTAATTAGCGTTGTGGAATATAAACATGTAGACATTGTAGACGGATTATATGACGGGTCACTCGTTGACTACGAACACCAATTTATTTTATTACAATATTCGATTAATCATTTTTGTAACATAATTATTTTTACCAAGCAGAAATCATATATTTTTTATTTTCCAGGAGTAACACGACATTCCTCCAGATAGAATTTCGGGACTCGAACAGCTCCATAATTAAGAGGATAACATACGACAACTCAAGCAACGAAGCGGCTCCCAGCCTTCGGCTCACGACGACCGACGGCATACGGGAGATCAAACAAGACCTCAAACCCCACGAAATCAGACATCTATTCGTACCCAAAGTCTATCAAGAAAATCGAAGTCGAGCAGGCTTTTTGAACAACAGAAGACTCAATAAAACACAAGGACCTTCTACAGAAAATGGAATTATATACGTTCCACCGGAAAAACTTGAAGGACTGGATAAAGAGGTAGACTTGGAGCCCGATGAGGAGTTCCAAGTTGATGAATCTAATCATGGTTTATATTTGCTCAACTATTCAGATACTGATAATGTTACACAAGTTCCGGTATTAAATGTAACTGTTTCTAATAATGAAGTTAATGTAAGCAGTACTGTCAAAATTGAAAACACAACGTTCGCGAATAACATAACCAGTGAAGTATCGACAGAAGCACCCAATGTACATGTTCATAAAAAGAATGAGCAAATTGAAGAAATTATCGTCAACAGCACTGATACAAAAAACACAAAACTTGTAAAAGTAGAGGTTGAAAAAGACAAAAGAAATACCACACAATTCATGTCAGAAGAAATTTATAATCACTTTAGACCACTTGAATCGGAATTACCAGTGGAAGACATGACCCCTTTTATACAATTTGGCCAAAAAATTGCCGGCCAAATTATCAATGATAATCTCACAGATTCACCATCGTTATCAGCATCGACTAAGTCAGTCAATTTCATAGTTGCCCCTCCAGAACGACGAAAATTTAATTCAAGATATTCAGCCACTGAAAAGTATAAGAACACCAGCGTCGACGAGGAAGAGTTAAACGAAGAAATGGATGTATCTGTAGTTAGAAATACTATAGAGAAGAACAAAATAAGAAATACGGTCAAAGGACCAGCTCCACAGCGTCATGTAGGATTAGTCAACGCTTATAGAAAACATACTACACCTTCTACATCTAAACCTCCAAATATCGCTCAACTGAACGTCACTGAGCCAATAATAGTAAACGTGACGCCAAGTTCTATAGACAAAACCAACACGACAGCTAACACAACAATCACAAAAGAAAATAATAATTCCAATTCTACTGTGAAAGAAAACTTTTCAAATAAAGCAAATGCGACTATATTGCCAAGAAATTACACAAGAAGTTATTATAATTTACGACGCCGTCCCGCGAGAGTTACAACTGTTTCAAGTACTGAAAACGTACTTCCTGTTATCTCAGTAAATAATACTACAACAGAAAAAGCTTCAACTGTTTACACAGCTGTGGTTACATCTGTATCAATAACGTCTTCCATGAAAGGGCAAAATAAAACTGACAGCAAAGATGGTGACAATAGCACAGTCATCGAGCAAATTGTGCCTAAGGAAAATGACACTATACCTAAAGTATTTTTGATCAATGTAACTGATACAACTCCAATACCACCACCGTCTTCAAGGATACCATACAAACACAGAATACGAATACGGACAACAACTACAGAGAGTAGTATACCATCTAGCCCAGTCGTTTATATGCATCGAGCATATGAAGACAATGATGTTACAACGAAAGTTACAGACTTAAAAAATGAAGCTTCTACGTCAAGGATTTCTGAACGATTGGCCAATTTATTTAGACAAAATGAATACGAAAATTCTAATAATGGAAGTACAATTCGACCTAAAAATATTTTGAGAAGAAGACGGCCAACGACTACTACGACTACTGCTCCAGTATCCAGCCTTCGACCTACTTTTATGACGACTATTTCGACTACGACCGAGCTGCCAACAAGTCCTGTGACTACGGCGGAAACTTTAACAGCTACTGAAACTACTATAAAACCAGTGACAGTCACTTCAAGAACTTCATCGCAGTCTAGTTATAAACCAACTGGAACACCAGATACATCAACTGAGAAAGAAGAAAATAATACTTTAGTTGATTCAATAGAGAATGTCAAAGCATCTACTGACAATGAAGTAGTTATAGAACCTGAGAAGACTTACACAGCTTCGTATGTCTTAGCTGGATTAGGCTTTCTGCCAGTGGCGGGAATAGTAGTATTTGTGTTAAGGAATATTTTAAATAAGAAGACCAAAGAGTTAGACACGGAGTATGAGGGGTATTTCGACGACGATGATGTGAAGAAGGAGTCTCCTATAACGCCGGTGGCGCGGCCGCCGCTGCCCACGCCAACGAAACCGGACAATAAATGGGAGTTCCCGAGAAACAAATTGAGGCTACAAACTTTATTGGGTCAAGGGAACTTTGGACAGGTAAATATGACTTTTTTACCTTTCTCTAGCTTTTGATTTTAAATAGACATTGAGACACAAAATACTTATGATTTTGTACTTAACTCGATATGGTAAATGCGGCCTTAAAAGTTGCCAGTTACTTAGTTTAAGTATCCATTAGCTTAGCATCTCTAAAGCTGAAAAGATATAAAGAGTGGCCAAAAAATTATTATGTACATTCCCGTTGTCTGTGATATTTTGGGACTCGGAATAAGTCCCACAAGGAAGTTCTAAAAGGGTCGATTTATTTAAATTAAATACCTACTAGGTGCTGCTATAGTAGCATACTAATTCAAAAGCAGCCAATTTATTTAATGGGTCAATTACTTTTTTTATGTCACTCGTTGTCATAGTTACGTTATTTTAGGTCACCCTTAAAATTACAGCTTGATAGCACTAAAATTGACAAAGACAAAACTGAATTTTTTGATAGTTATGTGGCCCTTCTAAAGTGAGTCACCCATTAATAATGATAGTAGAGCTTGCAGGATACTTTCTTTTAGCAAACTAGGTATTCAACTGTTGTCCCCTGGGTGATGTGACAGAATAACGTTTAAAAAAGTGATTGCCCCTAATATACTATTTGTGGCGTTTCTCAAGGTTGTTTCAGAAAGAAAATGAAACAATGCACCGGTGGCGTATGGGTTGTTCTTCAAATTCTATTGTCTCATTCCAGGTCTGGAAAGCGGAAGCAGACGACCTGAACGGCCACGATGGACTGACGCGACTGGTGGCCGTGAAGAGCATCAAGGAATCCGCGTCACAGAAGGAGAAGCAGGAACTATTGCACGAGATCTACATCATGCAGAAGATTGGCACTCATCCGAATGTCGTCACACTGCTCGCTTGCTGCACTGAGCATGGTAATTTGAATTTATATTCTAGATTTTAAATGAAGGGTACGGAATAAATGATCTCACAAAGGAAAAGAAATTGCAATGTAAAATGTGGCGTATGTCGTAGGTAGTTGTCTTATTAAACAACTTTCTAACCTCCAAATTCACGTGTTTGCTGTAAAGCTGCCATATTTTCACATGTCAAAATATCTGAGTCCGTATTTTAGTTAAAAGTAAATATTTTGTATGGGATTGCTGCAGAAAACTATAATTTTAGGTTAGAAAATTGTTTACTAAAAAAGTCATTTACCGTAAACTGGGGTTACTTTGAACTTTGGGGTTACATTGATAAAACTTCTTTTATTTTTTAATCTCGTATATCTTCCTTTACCAAACGCATCTGAATATATATTTTTTTAGTCTGGCAAGAACGATAGTTATCCTTATTAATTGTTTAAAACTTTAAATAAGTACGGTCGTTAGAATAGCGTATCACGTGTTTATATTTACGTATACTTTTTGCTATTTTTCGTGTATAAAATAACTTCTAAACTAACAATAAGGATAGTAGATAAACGGTTCCTAATCACAATTAACTTGTCACAAGTGTGTTTAGGTATACAAATATAACGTTTTTGGGGTCTTTAAATCAAAGTAAGTACTTATAACAATTGTTTTTATTCAATGGGGTGTCTTTGATCACCTACATGGGGTCACATTGATCAGAATCTAACGTATAGTTGGTTGTGGTAAATCTATCCATTTGACTGTTTATTTTGTTAGTATCTGTTTAGTTTGTCGTTATTCTCTCTTCAATGTTTGATTTTTGTTTTTAAAAAAGTTAAATACTGAAGTTTTTTTTATTATATTTCGGGGTTACTTTGCTGTAGTCTTCTGCTTCAAAAAATGATAAATACGACCTTGAAGCCGCTAGGGGTGGAATAAATAAAGGCACTACATGTCTTTAATTTCAAGTAGCTTGTCTGTAATGAATATCTATTTCGACGTGATTATTTTTCGATTATGAGAAGCTAGTTTCATATATCGTTTCGGATTTTGAATCGCGTGGAATCAAACCCTTTGACGATATTACGCCACTAGCTTCTTCCTCTCCACTATTTCAATAAAAAGCTACTGCAAGATTGTTTACATTTAGTTAAATACCTAACCAAACAGAGTATAGGTATAGCTATTGTTATTAACCATTTGTTACTTCTTCCAGAGCCCTACCTCCTCATAATGGAATACGTGATGTGCGGCAAACTGCTCACATACCTGCGCGAGCGCCGCTCCCGGCCGGACCGCTTCAGCGGCAGCGGCGCGCTCACGTCACGTGACCTCACCGTCTTCGCGTACTGCGTGGCGCGAGGGATGGACTATATTGCTTCGAAAGGGGTAAGTTTATCGCAATCCTTACTAACTTACAATTTGTTCTAAGTATTTAACTTGGTGAAAGTGCAGTAGCTGAAGTGGCAGTGAGCGGGGCACATTGCACATTGCGCCGTTGGGGCGGAAAGGTCTTCGAGTAGCGGCCACGTACAGGAAGGCGCAGTTTCGGTAGGTAAGGTGGAATGATGACCTAGTGAAGGTCGCAGGAGTCCGCTGGGTGCAACTGGCGTAGAACCGGTCATCATGGAAATCTTTGGGAGAAGCCTATGTTCAGCAGTGGACGTCTTTCGGCAGACATTCACCGTTACAGGAATTGGTAAAATAACTGACCACAATTTTGAAATGATTGACGGGACCAGTTGTAGTGTGTAGCCTGAATTAATAGCTTGAAACTTGGAAACAATATAGTCTGGCAAACCAGTTTGTCAGTAAAACCAAAACAAGTATCCCTCCCTCTTTTTGAAGTGGAAAACCAGTATGATTCTATCTAACAATGCACGACATGTAGACAAATCCCGGCCAAACTATAAATTATTAATTTGAATTCCCAGATCGTCCACCGCGACCTAGCAGCCCGCAACGTGTTGGTGGACCACAACAAGCTGTGCAAGATCGCCGACTTCGGCATGTCGCGTGCGGCCGGCGGCGCCTCGCGCAACCGCGGCGCGCTGCCCGTGCGGTGGATGGCTCCTGAGGCTTTGTTGTACAACGTGTATAGCCACCCGACGGATGTTTGGGCGTTTGGGATTACGCTGTGGGAGATTGTTACGCTCGGTGAGTTGATCTTGTGATAACGGCTCGGTGAAAACGGCGCTGCTCTTGCAGTGGATGGCGAATGGTTGTTGACACTGCTGTACGTGTTTAGTCAATCAGCGGGCATGTAGGGTTTGGAATTACGCTGTGGGAGATTGTTACGCTTAGTGAGTTCAGCAGAAACTGAAGCGCTCTACTCATGTGGTAGATGGCTCCTGAGGCTCTGCTGTATAACGTGTATAGCCACCCGACGGATGTTTGGGCTTTTGGGATTACGCTGTGGGAGATTGTTACGCTTGGTGAGTTCAGCAGGATCTGTAGCGCTCTGCCCGTGCGGTGGATGGCTCCTGAGGCTCTCTTGTACAACGTGTATAGCCACCCGACGGATGTTTGGGCGTTTGGGATTACGCTGTGGGAGATTGTTACGTTAGGTAAGTTTTCCAACAGTTTAATCAGGAGCCGTAGCGGTATTTCCGCGCGAGGATCAACCCTAAAGCACTTATCTCGCAACTTCAGGCGGACGTCTGGGCATTGCGGATTATGTAGTGGTAGATTGTTTCGATCTGTTAGTTGAGCTTACCCACAACAGAAGAGCGCTGCCCGTGCGGTGGATGGCTCCTGAGGCTCTGCTGTATAGCGTATATACTCGTATTAGCCACCCGACGGATGTTTGGGCGTTTGGGATTACGCTGTGGGAGATTGTTACGCTTGGTGAGTTGACCTTGTAGGAACAACGGCGCTGCTCTTGCAGTGGATGGCTACCTGTATGAACTGAGCTATCCCTGTGCGGCGAATGGTTCTTGACATTGCTGTACAACGTGTTTAGTCAATCTGCGGGCATGTAGGGTTTGGGATTACGCTGTGGGAGATTGTTACGCTTGGTGAGTTCAGCAGGAACTGTAGCGCTCTGCTCATGCGGTGGATGGCTCCTGAGGCCCTGTTGTACAACGTGTATAGTCACCCGACGGATGTTTGGGCGTTTGGGATTACGCTGTGGGAGATTGTTACGCTTGGTGAGTTCCTCAACAGTTTGATCAGCCCGTATTAGTAATCAGGAACCGTAGCTGTCTTTCCGACTTTCCGATCGTTCCTGAAGCGCTATTGTCTCATCTTCCGGCGGACGTCTAGACATTGGAGATTTGCATTGGAAATTCTTACGCTTGGTGAGTTGATCGGGAATCGTGACGGTATTCCCGTGCTGTGAATGATATCTGAGTGTTGGGAGATTGTTACGCTTGGTGAGAATGGTAAGTTACATTTACCAGCAATAAACTCGGCGTTCTCCATTGGGTGGCTCCTGAGGCTCTGCTGTATGATGTGTATAGCCAATGGACGGATGTTTGGGCGTTTGGGATTACGCTGTGGGAGATTGTTACGCTTGGTGAGTTGATCTTCACTGTAGGAACTCTAGGAACAAGGGTAGCTTTGGGCAAGCACTGTAGCGCTCTGCTCATGCGGTGGATGGCTCCTGAGGCTCTGTATAGCCACCCGACAGATGTTTGGGCGTTTGGAATTACGCTGTGGGAGATTGTTACGCTCGGTGAGTTGATCTTGTAGGAACAACGGCGCTGCTCTTGCAGTGTATGGCTACCTGTATGAACTGAGCTATACTTGTGCGGCGAATGGTTCTTGACACTGCTTTAAAACGTATTTAGTCAATCTGCGGGCAAGTGGAGTTCGGAATTAAGCTGTGAGAGATTGTTACGCTTGGTGAGTTCAGCAGGAGCTGTAGCGCTCTGCTCATGCGGCGGATGGCTCCTGAGGCCCTGTTGTACAACGTGTATAGCCATCCGACGGATGTTTGGGCGTTTGGGATTACGCTGTGGGAGATTGTTACGCTTGGTGAGTTCAGCAGGAACTGTAGCGCTCTGCTCATGCGGTGGATGGCTCCTGAGGCTCTGCTGTACAACGTATATAGCCACCCGACGGATGTTTGGGCGTTTGGGATTACGCTGCGGGAGATTGTTACGCTTGGTGAATTCCTCAACAGTTTGATCAGCCCGTATTAGTAATCATGAACCGTAGCTGTCTTTCCGACTTTCCGATCGCTCCTGAAGCGCTATTGTATTATACTTATGTCTCATCTTCCAGCGGACGTCTAGATATTGGAGATTTGTATCGTAAATCGTTACGCTTGGTGAGTTGATCGGGAATCGTAGCGGTATTCCCGTGCTGTGAATGATACCAGAGTTCTGGGAGATTGTTACGCTTGGTGAAAATGGTGAGTTGTATTTACCAGCAAGAAACTGAACGCTCCCCATGGGTGGATGGCTCCTGAGGCTCTGTTGTATAAAGTGTATAGTCACCCGACCGATGTTTGGGCGTTTGGGATTACGCTGTTACGCTTGGTGAGTTGATCTTGACTGTAAGAACAGCGTCTGCTACCCTTGCAGTGATCTTTTAGGAAATTCTTCCTGTGCTAAATTAATTTGAGTAAGTTAAAGCCTGATAGAAACGACTTGTTTCTCCTTTTTGACATATGCCTCATTCTAGAATGAGGCGGGTCGGGGACAAAGCGTCCGATATATCTACCCAGCCTCAGCTAGGCTAAGTGTGAATCATCCCAAACCCCAAACTACCTCAATCACAACTTGATCCCAAGATATTGATTAAAATTTTCACTGTTTTCACTCATAATTTAACTAGTAAGATTCCAACATTTGGCTCTTTAACTAATAAACAGAGGATATCACATAAAATATGTTAGATAATAAGAATAGGCCTTGTGTTGGTGTTTAGTTTATCATTATTTTGTCTGTAGCTTTTACAAATTTTATTGCTGATTTCGATAAAGCATTAGCTCATCCACAATAGTTTTTAACTTACGAGTAAGCATATGTTTAGATAAGGTCAATCAAATTAAACGACATCTTATAATTTAATAACGGTCTCATTCCAGGTTCCACGCCATACGCAGCGATGTCCGGTCGAGAGGTACTCACGGCAGTCACAGAAGGCTATCGCCTCGAACGCCCTCCTCACTGCAAACCCCAACTCTACCGCGCCATGCACGCCTGCTGGCACGCCGACCCCTCCCAGCGACCCACCTTCGCCTCCCTCAAGTCTCAGCTAGCTGAACTACTAGACAATGAACCCTCGGAAGGGAACTATGTGGACCTGGACTCGTTCTATCAGGAGTCCTCGGTGTATAGCGATCCGTCGGCGATTATACATGATGATGAGGGGCTGTCGGCTGAATATGATCGGGAGAGGCGGTGCTTTAGAGAGTAAGTGTACATTTTTGATTATGAAAAGATGTTTAAAACTTGAAATAAATCAGTTCAATGCGGGAAATCACATGTTTCCCTTTCAATGACTAGGGTTAAGTACCGTTTCTAGGGTAGTAGTTTCTTTTTTTTACTTGCTATTGTGGATGACGATTCAAAAATGCTTATGACTAGGCTTACTTGAATAAATAATCTTTTGATTGGTTGATTGATACCATTAGGTGCCAGCACTCTCAGGCATCGATGTAATCTTACAACTTTATTGAGGCATCTGATATTTGTCTGAGGTTCCACATTACAGTGTTCCGTAGTTACATGAGCACTTGACAACACAAGTAAAATATTTCATAATGATTGTATTGGTTCCGCAAAAGTTGATTTTTAAATAGATGCTAAATTTAAATGAATTTTAGTTAACTCGATGATTAAAAAAACTTTTTTTTTATTTGCAGCCTTCGTTAGTTTTCGATTTTTGCAAATGCGAATGCATCCCTGTCATCTTAGCACAATATCCTTGCTATTCTCTTTAGTAATCCATATCTCTTTATATCTATTTCAAATGAATTCTTACCTTCCCTTTCTATTTCTTCGTAGACTTACCAAAGGCCCCACGAAATACGACAACCATGGCTTCAACTTTCGAGAAAGAAATGAAGATCTTCTAAACAAGTTCGGGGGCACCCCGAGAATGGGCGGTTTCGGTATCCGAGACGTCCCCTTCAACGACCGAAACTTCTCCGACGGCGAGTTCAACGAACGCACCTTCACCGACAAAAGTTTCACCGACAAAAACTTCACCGACAAAAACTTTACCGACACCAACTTCAACGAGAGAAAAGAGAAACTCTCCACGTCGAGCTTCCACAAAGAAAGGGAGGGTAGAGAGAGTAATTTGGTCAGTAGGAATAGTTTTAGCGGTTTTCCTAGGATAGGCGTGAGGGACGGCCATTTTCAAATGATGCCTGATGGAAGAAATAAAAGGGTTTCGGAGTTTGAA
>JALPQI010029461.1:0-12419 GCA_025490895.1 Thaumatotibia leucotreta
ATAATCATCATCATTATCAGTAAATAGTAAGACTAATGAGAAAATTGTAAGCCTTGTAATAGCTAAAGCCCATTCATCCTTAGTTGTCTTATCTAGTAAACTATTTTCTAACCTAAAAGTACACGTTTTATGTTGTAAACTGCCATATTTGCTCATACCAAAATACCTGAGTCCGTATTTGTGCAGTCCGGCCGTAGTGATTAGTAAATTGCTTAATTTTTAATCAAGGAAACAACAGTTTACAACAGAAAATGAATACTTTTAGGTTAGAAAATTGTTTACTAGATAAGACAACTAAAGATGAATGAACCGTACATATGCATTAAAAAAAACTCGTCGTCATTTATTATTCAATGAGAAATATTTCAATAATTCTGGTTTCAGATTCATTCCAAGATGTGGTGCCGTGCATCTTGCCATTCTTCCACATCTATGGGCTCGTTATCAACCTGATTGGTCACCTGGCAAAAGGATGCAAGTTGGTAACAATGACTACGTTCTCAACTGGGTTGTACTTGGACATTCTGAAAAATCAAAAGGCCAGCCTTCTCTACATAGTACCACCTATTGGTGAGTAAAACGCAAAAACTATTAGTATTTCATTATTTTACCTCGATATTTTTCTAGCAGGAATTTGTGGAAAGGGCCAAAGGTACGACTGAAGGCTTGTCGACGAATATTGTTTTTATCTATGGGGGTCATTTACATTGAACTATTAGAGTTAATAATCAATATTTTTAATGGTAGGTATTATTTGTTTCGAAAGCCTGTTTTTTCCTTCAGAAAACTGTCGTTTCATCCTTGACAGAATCGAAATTATAAATCATCATTTTCAAGTTTTATATTTTACTTTGTTCGTGCTAGTGAGGTGAAAAATGTCGTTTCACTCGGGAACAATGTTCATTCAATCCCTCTTGCATTGAATGAAAACGCAGCCTCATAATTCCAATCCATTCATTTTTTGGAATCTGTGCTTAACCAGGGTCTCATTGGAATCTGTCCTTAATTAGAGTGTCAGTACTAGCCTCCTGCCTACAAGTGTCCTTTTTTAAAGCTCTAAGTATGTCAATGAGATGAATTTCCTATTTGATTTGGCAAACAGGCATGACGACTGGCAAGTCAAATCAGCATCTTTTTTCGAACTGTCAAAACGATCACCACTATGGTCATCATCACTAATTTTGTATGTAATACTCAAAAGTTACGTCACGTTTGAGTACTGCCAAATGAGTGATGAAGTGACCTACTCTTTTAAGTTCTTTTCAATTTATTTAATAGAAGTTTTGTACAAAAATCACTGCAATCTACATCTTAGTAATAATTTATTCGTGTATTATGTTGTGCATAATGTTAATAGTGTTTTATATAATTGTGACAATATGAAGGCTATATAACCGGGACCGATGAGGACCGGGTTTAGGTCACGAGGCTTAAATAAATAAATATCTTCGGATATCTTACACAAATCGACCTAGTCCCACGGTAAGCTCAATTAAGGCTTGTGATGTGGGTACCAATCGACGATATATATAATAGATAGGTACATACAGATACTTAAATACATGACAAACAGGACAGCCATGACCAAGGAACAAATATTTGTGATAAATAAATACAGAAATAATGCCCTCGCCGGGATTCGAACCCGGAACCTCCGGCTTCGTAGGCAGGGTCACTACCAACTTAGGCTACGGAGGCTGACAAGCCGCTTGCCGAGTGGCCTAAAGTAAGGTACGAGACTTATATTAGCCTTCAGATCTTTATGATTGTACCTATACAATACTTTTTCTACGACAGCCAAATACATACCTAGTTTACCTACTCGAAAACAATAAAATGGGTTACATACCTACTTAAAGAATGAATAGGAATATTTATACCTACAAACAACTAAGAATAAAAAAGTAAATCAATAATTTTGTTCTTTAGTTTAAGTAAAATCCCAGATCATCAGTTCATCTGAATCATTCATAATTAATTAACTTTTTGCACAATCACTTCGACCAAACAAACAAAAACGCTAGAATATTTTTACCAAGATTTACAAATTTCGAACACATTATGCCGAACATGCCATAGACAAAATAAAAAGAAAACAAGCCGGTTCTCAATTACGAAAAATGGCATCTGGTTGCGTTCAAGAATATCTAAATGTCAAATGTAAAAATAATAAAATTATACAGGGCGTCCCACGGCGATGCCACATGGAGGGAAAGTACCTTAAATATCATAGGTAGCGTATTTTTCTGAAAGAAGACTTTATTTTATTTTTAAGACTTAGTAAAATTGCATTCAAATTTTTTTGATTTTTTTTGAAAAAAAAATATCGCCTTGTCAGAGGAAACATACCTTAATTATTGTAAATGAGCATCTTACTGAAAGAAGATATTATTTCGATTTAAAAAACAAATTCCAACTTGTTTTCAATAAAAAAAAAAAATGTGGAGACAAGTTGGAATTTGTTTTTTAAATCGAAATAATGTCTTCTTTATGTAAGATGCTCATTTACGATAATTAAGGTATGTTTCCTCTGACAAGGCGATATTTTTTTTTCATACAATTTTTTTTCAAAAAAAAAAAAAAAAAATTGAATGCAATTTTACTAAGTCTTAAAAATAAAATAAAGTCTTCTTTCAGCAAAATACGCTATCTATGATATTTAAGGTACTTTCCCTCCATGTGGCAGTTTTACCTTCGTTATGTAATATCTAATATATTAAAACGCATTTCAGATTATTTTTACATGTTGATTTGAATCATGAAACTAAAAATTAAACCTATTTTTAAAAAGCAACTTACTACTGCAAATGAAAACAAACTTGATACATGGAAGTTGACATTAGAAAAAAAAAAACAGAACTCCTATATTCATATGATTACTGCTCAGCAGTTATCATATGAACCTATAGACAAATAGACTTTCTTATCGTTACTCAAATGACGTTAATTTGGATACCGCTGACAATCATCTAATTGACAGATTTAAGTGCTGGAGTAGAAAATAATTCATTTTAACTACAGTCATCATCCCTATTATAAATCCCTATATTTGTTTATTTTTTTGTTGGTTCTACTGATTATGACTATACTTACTTCATTATTTACGTCTATTTTGGAAGATAATGCACTCATGCATGTACTTAATGGAATAATGGATGTTAAGAACTCAAAAACATATACCTACCTGTTTCCAGCTGTGTTACTAGGAAAGCACCCAGATGTCACTACAGATCATTTGAAGCATGTCAGGCGCATCAACAGCGGCGCCGCCCCTCTATCCTCGACTGATGTTGAATTAGTGTTGCGCAAAACCGACGTAAGTGCCGTTAAACTTGTTTTCATCACACTTGCTCGTAAATGCTGATTTTATAAGCAGGCATGCATGAACGTAATGAGCTATATTATGCCCCTGGTCGTAATGACTTTTTTTTTAATTTTCATACAACATAACGTCGCACTGGCGCGCCGCCCGCTGCCCACACAGGCGGGCGGCGGCGGCGGCGCGCGCTGCGCCGGGACTTCTGTTATAAAAATGATAAAAAGACATCCCTGTTTTTGAGAAATGATTTAGAGCATTTTAGAGTAGTTTTGTAAAAATATATTGTTTTATTTACTTTTTTGTGATGAAAAACATTGTGTGTGCCACGGGCGGTACAAGAATTATGAACTCGTGTGAAGTAAAGCCCGCGCCTTCGGCTTGGGGTTTTACTTTCACACTCGTTCACAATTTCTTATTTACCGCCCTTAATACACAATGTACTATTATTAAGGGTCGATAGGAAATAAAATGTACATAGTTAAAGGCCTTTAATGAAAAAATATACGTCATAATTTAAGTTAAATTTTGTGTAACGACTTTTGAAACTGAAAGAAAGCGACAGATTCAAATTTTCTATGAGCCAGCAACAATATAGACTTTTTAAATTTCCCCCTTTTACTACTGCCGAAGGTTGTTGGACAGAGTATACCACATAGTTTGTATGACTAACATTCGTAACACATTTTTTTATTAAGCCCTTATCTATGTACAAATTATTTGCAATCGATCCTTAAGTACCTACAGAGATTTCCAATGCCAAAATATACCTCAAATAATATATATCATTCGCACCCTGGCACTTACAATGGGAGATATATTATGACAATGTATCTTAAGATACTGAGCTATAAAGATCTTCACGGTATATTAATGCATCTTATATATGCATATTATGCTATTTTAAGATATATATCTATCTCTCTCACAGTGTAGGTGCTAGAGAGAGGGATAGATATTAGGTAACTTTAAAATATAAAAACAAATTATATTTCCGGCGAAATTTTTTTCGTTATTTTTCCTAATCAGAATACGGTAGGTCAGGCAGGAACGGGTTTTTATAGAAAAACCTCTAAATATTTTATACTTTTATTTTTATGTAATCCATCCGATCCCTGCGGTAGGTACTTAATAGATCCTTCCAAACTTTATTAATTGTGGGTAAAGTGTGGTGCAAGATACTTGTTGAAAGATTTGCATTATCTTTGCTTTTCAAAAAATACTCATATCTGCTACTTAACTACTTAGCCAGACCAAAGGAGATTCTCGACCTTATTGCTTTCTTAATTAAGATTTACAGTTTTAACCCTTAACCTCTAGCCGTCCGTAGGCCTATTAAAAGGTCTCCTCAAACAAAAGAAATTCTATTCTATTTCCGACACCATTAATTCAAAATTCACTGACAAGTTTTACCGTCGGCGGAAGGAGGTTCAATTGGCAAATTATCGTGTCGTGTGTTCTACCCTCTTCGCTGTTGTATAGAGCAAAAATTTCGGTATTGAAAACAAATACAACAATTGTGAAGAAAAATATGTGCCTTGTGTAGTGTCAATTTAATCCCCTGAACGCCACTATCACAAATTTGCTTGTCAATTAATCATTTTAAATTGTACTCCGAATGTCTTGACAGATCTGTCACTTGGGTTAAGGGCTACGAACAAATAAAACATGGAAGCCGTACGCTATACTAAATTGCCTTTCAAAAACGGTCCTGAATTTTAGTTGACAAGTATCACCCACTCTTGAATGCATCACGGTAATGAATTTCAATATCAACCAATAAAAACTTAAACCGCCACTTAAAAATAGATGTAATTGGTCCATCAAAGTATTGATTGGCTATATTCTATAAACATTTGTCAAAGACGTTGCGCCGAAATAAGTATGCTCGGTGTTAAGAAAAGCGCTATGTCCTAACCATCTTGGCACAATTGAACATTGTTCTTGGGGCCATTTTTGAGGTGGCATTAGACGTTAGACGTGTATGTTATGTATAAATGGTCGCAAGTTAAGGGTTAACGCAGAATGACTTTAAGTAGTTGTTTGACAGGGCAAACTAGCGTTCGGCCAAGGATACGGAGCGACGGAAACGACGTCATTGACAACGGGGACGCTTATCGGCAACGACGCCGATTATTCCGCAAGCGGCGTGCCGTTGTCCAACATAGAACTGAAGTTCGTCGATCCATTAACTGGGAACCCTATTCCATGTGGAGAGGTGAGTATAATATTAATTATATCATACACAGAATTAGATTTGGATGGAAGAAACAAGTTCATTCATTTGTATGGCGGCCGAGCGTGTCAGATTTTGTACTGAAGTTGTTACTTGCCTATGATTTTAAATATGTCTCAGGCCCTTGAATATTCATATTTTATGTGTCGTTGCAATAAATATTACTTAAGGAGGCATTATTAATGTTTTTGTTCACTTCAAATTACAAAATTTGACGCCTGAAAGCTGCAAGCTGCGATTAAAGACGGACAACTCAGAGGATTTCACTGAGTTGACACGCTGAGTAGATACGTTTGCTTGATCTATGATATATATGACATCTGTGATTTATCATATCTGCAAACCTCGCCAAGATACCATTCTACAATCGCATACGATAAGCGATTAAGTCACGTGACTTTTCGTACGTATCTGTCATTCTCATACGTATATCATTTATCGTAACGTAAACGATTGCAAAATGGCATCTTGGCTAGGCCTGGAGGACGTGATATAGGAAAAAGTATCCAACACAAAGAAATAGTGCATTGTGGTAAACAAGTGGGAAAGTAAAGCCCAAGCCGAAGGCGCGGGCTTTACTTCACACGAGTTCATAAATTCTTGTACCGCGCTTGGTACCTACATACAATGTTTTTCATCCCACCTGATAAAGAAAAGTTTTTACAAAACTACTGAATAATTTCTCAAAATTAGGGATGATTTAAACTCGATCACGTGAGTGACAAAGCACCAGTTTAGTTATGCTGCCCTCTGGTACTTCAATTATAACATTTTAATCGTATTGCAATAATTACTGCTGTGACGTAATGTTGTATGAACATCCATTCTTACCCATGGTCATAATGACCCTTTTTCGTCGACCCATTGACGTATTTTAAGGTGTGATGAAAAAATAACTAAAATTCTCCTCCTTTTGAAATTTTAAAGTCAGTTGTAAACAAATAATTCATTTGTTGCAATTACTAGGTCCTTTGGTGATTTTAATACTTGTTTCCTATGTTTATTTTGCTGATAACAATTGCCTTTTGTCAGTACTCGTCCACATGAAATAAGCAACTGTTTTCCAAGTTTAAGTACCTAGCATAATTTTGCATAAAACCAGCGTGACTCAGACAAAAAAAAAGATAATTCATCCAGCTTAAACATTGGGTTTGTAAATTATCATCCGTCTCTAAATTGCACCTTTACGTATGCTGATCACTAATAGAGATAAAAAAAATGTAGATTAGCCAGTTTATTTTCCAATATTTTGAAAAATCGATAGTTACGGTCACACTTTCTTCCAGCAAGGAGAACTATGCGTCCGAGGGCCTATAGTGATGAAGGGGTACCACAAAAATCCACAAGCAACCGAAGATAGCATTACAGAGGACGGATTTTACAAGACTGGAGATTTGGGTTACTACAAGCCAGACGCAGGGCTCTATATTACGGACAGAATTAAGGAACTTATAAAGGTAATAGTACATTACTATAGAGGACGGGAAACGAAAGGTTACTATTAGGAACTATACAAATCTCGGCGAGAAACAAGGTTACATGCCGCGTATCTCTATCTGGATATTCTTGGCCTGTACAAGTTTCTCGGCAAGATTTGTATAGTGCTTTTCTTAAACTTGCAATGAACTAAAAAATCAAAGTGATTTTCACTGTACACAAACAAATAAGTCAAAGAACGGAACGAATCTACAAAAAAAAAAACAACTTATACGTCAATTTTTTTTTAACTATTTTAGATAATCTTTTACCCGGTGACTGGTTATTTCTTTTTTTTACGGTGAAATGCCAAGATGTTCTGTCACTTTACAAGTTACTTCCGGTATTTGCCTTTTTTAAGTTGGTTCCTTTCGGTACTTTGCAGTCTTAGGACTAGTTACACTACGAAAATATAATGAAAAGACTAATGTGATATTTATAGCAAATTTATTATGATTTGTTTGCTGAGGGGAAAGTTGTAGTTATTCCGTAGTAAGAAAAGTCGAAGATATTCAAAAACGGCTAGGCTGATTATTGTCAAAATAGTTTTATTTTAAAGTATTTCATTAGCCCACTATTCATGATTTATTCCATATTTTTTGGACCTACTGATCAAAAGTAAGAGGGGGGGGGGGGGTGGATTTTCTTCATCTTTAGCGGTTATCTCCGAAAACATTGATTTATGAAAAAAACTTTCTTCAAAGACCTATTCAACGATACCCCCCCCATTAGAGGTTTACTGCGAAATGAAAAAATCATCCGCACTTTACTAATAGGGGACGTACCCTAAAAAAATGTATGTATGTATACTTGTACCAAAATTGCAAACTTCTAGTACTAATGGTCAAGGAGCTATGCTGCGCACAAACGGACAGACGGACATGGCGAAACTACGAGTATAAGGGTTCCGTTTTTGCCATTTTGGCTACGAAACCCTATAAAGATTCCTTTCGATAAATAACGTCACACATAAGCTGTCTGTCTCTTAACAGTTTTTAATTTCGGCCCACTGATCTATTTCGATCGCTCATCCTTTATATAATGTATTTGAGTCATTGGGTTTGGGTCTACTTCTGTGTATTTTAGGTACATAACTTGTATAGGATGTGTATATACACACAACTATTATAACAACCACATATTAGCACTAAAATTATTAAGATAGCGATAATAAGGAAACCATCAACTATTTAACTTTTGCCTTGTTTTGATTATCTGTTCCTTCTAGAAATATCGTAGATAAAAAACATGTTTTTGAACATTGATTAAATTCAAGGCTGAGGACTACCGCAACTGGTTTAGTCCTCATTTGTTTTCTTATCTCAAGAACACTGCCCATGAAGACGACATTCCATACAATAAAAGGGTAGCCGTACGATTTTTAAGGTTTTACACAGGGAGACAATATTTTGACTGAAAATTTGACTTTAGGGTCCAATATCTAAATCGCGAAGAAATAATCAGTTGTTCGGTACGAACTAGGTGCCCAAAAAGAATCTTGGTCTGTGACACGAGACGAGAGAACAGCGGCCCTACTACGAAAAATGAAATTCGTTAATTTCGAGGATTTGTCTCTCTCACTCAAATGACGCCTTCGCTTGAGTGACAGAGAAAACTCCTCAAAATTTACGAATTTCGATTTTCGCGGTAGTAGGCCAATAGGCCTTTTTTTTGGTTGACGCAGGGGAGAATGCATTTAGGCATCATCAACACGGGCTGGGGGAGCCCATGATGGTATGTGGGGCTCGCTCCTCCAAAAGGAGAAGAATACCCACCAAACTACTACTAATACTACTAGCCGTGTGGTGACGGCAGTAAAAATACATTTGTCACCACCCCAACTCCTCCTGCGGGTGTCGTAAGTGTCGACTAAGGGATTGAAGTGTCACTGACCATTTTTTTATCAAGTTTGATGATGGGCAGCAGCATCATACTGCGATCGTGAATCCGCTTGCCCAGCGTGGCGATTATGGGCATTTACCTCCTAATGCGCTAATAGGAGAGGCCTACGTCCAGCAGTGGACTATCATAGGCTGATGATGATGACCCACTTAACTCCCCTGCGACGTTAGGCCAGTAGGCCTAGCCAAGATCATCATAATCAGCAGCCTATGTCAGTTCACTGCTGGACAACGGCCTCTCCTTAGCCTATGCGTATAAGGCGCCACACTGAGCAAGCGGATTGGCGATTGCAGTAGTGTGTCCACTATGATGATATTGGTGATGCTGCTGCCCATCATCTAGCCAGCGAATAAGCGATAAGTCAAGTGTCCATAATAATATATGGAAATGGTCACGTGACTTTTCGTACGAATCTGTGATTCTCAAACAATTAGCAGTTATCGCTTCTCGTATACGATTGCAGAATGGAATCTTGGCCTGGCCTAGCCTGCAGCAGTCTACTCTATTTCTAATAGCCTTCCATTCAGGTGTTTCTGCTGGGATAACTCACATAAAGCTCTCTTCTCACTTTGGGTTGTCTCTTGTCTCCCATTTTCCATTTATTCACTTAACACCGGTTTTTTTCCTATCGATAAGCTAAGTGAGGCCTTAAGTCTATACACTAAACTAGACTTGACTAGATAATAGACAACTCAATTAATATTACAGGTCAAAGGCCTCCAAGTGATGCCAGCAGAATTGGAAGGCATTCTTCGATCTCACCCCGCCGTCGCGGACGCAGCGGTCATCGGTGTCCCGCATGAGTTCTACGGAGAAGCACCGAGGGCCTTTATCATACCTAAAAACGGGTTCAAACCTTCTGAAGAAGAACTGCAGAGCTTCGTAGCTGAGAAAGTAGCACCGTACAAGAAGATAGAGGAAGTCATATTTGTGGATGATATACCAAAGACGAATACGGGGAAAATTTTGAGGAGGGAGTTAAAGAAAATGTATGCGTAGGGTTCTAATGGAGATTCTGTTAGTGGAATGCAATTGGTGTTCTTTAGGTAGGTGCTAAAAAATTATAGGGAAAAAAGGGTCCATGCATAAATATTTGCCAAATGATGACGATTTGCCATACCTGCGCACTAATGGCATCAGTTGAATTTGAATTATCTCGCATTTAGATTACATTTGTCGATCATTGAAGCGTAATCCATTTTTATCGTAAATCATAAATGCCTCCGTAATAAAAAAAAAACCGTTAATATTAACGCTACTCAGTTTTTGTAGTATTTAAGTATAAGAAATGGACCACATTTTACTTTGATCTTGACTTTGATTTTAACTTGTTTAGATAATTATGTTAAGTCATTATGTTTATTTCCTACATTGTGCATGTGCATGTTATTGTTTTACCTATTCTTCTAGTTATTTTTGTTTTTCTTTTTTTTAACTCGGTTGCCCTGAAAACCAGCGTCGTGGCATCAGACACGACGCATAGCTTAGTGGCATCCTTTTTGGTGTTAAAATCCTTATTGTTTCTACTTACATTTATGACTCATTACTGTATGGCATCAAATAAACCATTATATTATTTCTATTTTTATTGTTAGGGTCTTGTGGACGAGATAATGGATTTTTATTGATTATTATTTAGGCCTTTAATCACTTAACCTAGTATTCAAATATCGTGACACTCGTTGAATTTGGGTTAATGGGGACGAAATACGGTTGTTTGTATACTATCTAATTACTGATCTCTTTATATAGGTACTTATGTCGTGTTACATAAATGAGTTTCATCTCTTTTGTTAAGAAACCTTAATTTAGCTGGGTTAGGTACTCAATGAGTGAATGCAATTATTACGACACACATTTTACATGAACAAATGTATATCATTTCAATAACATGGCAAAGGTTATGGACCTCTAAAATCGTCTGTGATTTTAACTATATTTTTTACGAGTTTAGGCTATTATATATTATTATGTTGGTGTTTTGTTTATAGGTATGCAATGTTAATAAAATGTTTTACAAGAAAGTTTGTCTTTGTTTCAAAAAGTTTTACATTATAAATATTAGATGTCATATACCAAAGAAAAACGACCAAGATCACCTAACGTCCGAGTTTGGGATCGAATCGCTCGGCCACTCGGTCTTAGCAACCAGAATATTAGAATTTTTCGACTTTTTGCATTCCAAAAGTTGTCACACATAATTTTATTTCGTAACACAAAACTTATGACATTAAATTTTATTTTCATGAAAGGCCTTTAACTATATACATCTTCTTAAGGTAGACCTTACGGCTTTGTAATTAGGTTTACTATTATAAAGTCAAATGATGACAGTACAAAGGTCGACACAATCCAAATACAGAATGCTTATGAAGTTGTAAAACAGTTTATCTACACATTATGTGATAACAAGTTGTTTACACTCCCAACACGATGATAACGGTTAATCCTATTATAAATTGCCACAGCTAGGGGTTATAGACAATAATGAAATTGATATGCACTTAAGTCAAGCTTATCGTACTCTTATCACACCGGTTTTCACTAGTTTAATACAAATTAAATGTCTTATACCTATTAGGATAGTTGAGTAAACATGCTTTTTACTTTAAAAACACGAATAGTTTTTTCTAGTGGTTGTGCACTTAATTAATTATCTTTAATATAATGTACGCCCATGTGTGTGTATCTTTAATATGTGGATGGGCCCATCAGATACGGCAACGATCTCAACCCAGGGCAGCCCAATCGAAAAAGTTGTTGAGTACATCTATCTGGGGCAAAAGATCAGGTTAGAGGCAGATTCTCTAGATACAGAGATTAGTAGGCGCATCCAGCTGGGATGGGGAGCCTTTGGGAGGCTCAAGGACGTGTTTAAGTCGAATATCCCACAAAACCTGAAAACGAGGGTGTATAATGAATGTGTCCTTCCAGTACTGACTTACGCTTGCGAGACGTGGACGCTATATAACCATCGATAGAGCGAAACGGCTGAAAGTCGCACAAAGGGCGATGGAACGCTCAATGCTCGGGATCTCTCTAAGAGATAGAGTGCGGAACGCGGAAATCAGGCAACGCACGAGAGTTACCGACATCATTGAACGAGTAGCCAGCCTGAAATGGAGATGGGCGGGACATGTGTGCCGAAATGATGATGGGCGGTGGGCGACTAGAGCCCTCTTGTGGAGGCCAAGAATGGGAAGCCGAAGCGTAGGCAGGCCAGCTGCCAGATGGTCGGACGATATAAAAAAGACGGCAGGGCCGACCTGGAAGAGAGACGCCGCAAACCGTAAGAGGTGGAAAAAATTCCAAGAGGCATACATCCTGCAGTGGAGTAAAATGTGCTGAGAAGAAGAAGAAGAATATAATGTACGTGCGTACTCCCAAACAGTGAGAATACTAACAGCTATCAGAACACTACTAGCAGCGGCTTCAAATAGGAGAAAAGGGCCTTACAAACACTGGCCATGAAATTATTTTTCTCAAATA
>JALPQI010029462.1:0-7500 GCA_025490895.1 Thaumatotibia leucotreta
CACGTACTCTTGAACTCTCTCTTCAAAGTTCTTTTCAACTTTCCCTCACGGTACTTGTTCGCTATCGGTCTCGCGGTAATATTTAGCCTTAGATGGAGTTTACCACCCACTTAGGGCTGCACTCTCAAGCAACCCGACTCTGAGGAGTGTCCCTCTCGCCGCCGCCCTACGTCGCTACGGGCCTGGCACCCTCTATGGGAAAACGGCCCCGTTCAAGACGAACTTGGACAGTAGTCGCGACGACGAGAAAGCGGAACCTCCCGAACACCACATCTCCCGCGACCAGTGACGACCGCGGGATTCAGTGCTGGGCTATTTCCTGTTCGCTCGCCGCTACTAAGGAAATCCTGGTTAGTTTCTTTTCCTCCGCTTACTAATATGCTTAAATTCGGCGGGTGATCCTCCCTGATCTGAGGCCAACGATAAAAAAAGGGAGGCAGACACGATATCCGGTCAGCGCTACGACGACGACCATAACAACGCTAGAAAGCTATGCTTGGACGGCGTCGATGCGCTCTTCGGACGTCGAGTCCGCCTACTTTTCATTCCAATGACAATTATATACGCGTACGCGCGCACGTTCACACCTTATATACAATATAATAATATATCACACACAGAGTGTACGCACGCGCGAACGGTGGATGTCGTATAATAAAATACAACACACGCACACGAACGGAACACGAACGTCGCTATAATTGCAAAAGACATTTAACACATTTAAAAGGACTCCCGGTGAAAACACGCGGTTACGCGCATCTCATCGGGCGAACCTCCAATAGCGTAAGCGCACTGGGCGCTCAAGCAATGTGGTAAAAATTTGTTTATTTATGCAGCCGGCCCTCAGACAGGAGTGGTCCTGGATGTGTCTCCACGGACCGCAATGTGCGTTCGAAATGTCGATGTTCAAATGTGTCCTGCAGTTCACACTATGACGCGCAGTTAACTGCGTTCTTCATCGACCCCGCGAGCCAAGTGATCCACCGTCCAGGGTAATAGTTTTGGTATTACCACAGTAAACAACAATATAAAAAAATTTTAAAAATTCATTAAGAATAATGAAAAAGAAAAAAAAAAAAAAAATACCGCATTCTATGAATACGTATCTCATCAATTCGAAGTTCACACAGTTCGCGCGAGTTTTATACATAAAAAGAGACTGACAGATTGAATATAGTGACGGGAATAGTGTTGGAGCGATACACCTTAGCGGCGCGGATTTTTTTGCCGATCGTAAGCAACTCTCCAATACGTACTCGTCTATTCAATTTTGAAAATCTCAATTTTATGTATTAATGTAAAACTTCTTATGTAACGCGTCGCGAGATAGTTAAATCTCACCTACTGCGCGTGATTCAAAATGATGAAACGTACACATAATAAGTTGTGACGGATTATAATTTGTTTTGTCATATATACGCGCGCGCACGCACACACGTATACACAACTAACACGTTAATGATCCTTCCGCAGGTTCCCCTACGGAAACCTTGTTACGACTTTTACTTCCTCTAAATGATCAAGTTTGGTCAACTTCCCAGCAACGCCGACGGCCGTGAAGCCACCGCGTGTCGGTCCGAAGACCTCACTAAATCATTCAATCGGTAGTAGCGACGGGCGGTGTGTACAAAGGGCAGGGACGTAATCAACGCGAGCTTATGACTCGCGCTTACTAGGAATTCCTCGTTTATGGGGGATAATTGCAAACCCCAATCCCCAGCACGAAGGAGTTTCAACGGGTTGCCCGGGCCTCTAGGCCAAGGAGAACATGCTGATTCCTTCAGTGTAGCGCGCGTGCGGCCCAGGACATCTAAGGGCATCACAGACCTGTTATTGCTCAATCTCGTGCGGCTCGAAACCGCCGGTCCCTCTAAGAAGAATTTTAATACGTCGCCAGTGAGTTGCGCGACCGCGAACGGCCGCGCGCACCTAAATGACGACGCCTATTTAGCAGGCTAGAGTCTCGTTCGTTACCGGAATTAACCAGACAAATCGCTCCACCAACTAAGAACGGCCATGCACCACCACCCACCGAATCAAGAAAGAGCTGTTAATCTGTCAATCCTTCCGGTGTCCGGCCTGGTGAGATTTCCCGTGTTGAGTCAAATTAAGCCGCAGGCTCCACTCCTGGTGGTGCCCTTCCGTCAATTCCTTTAAGTTTCAGCTTTGCAACCATACTCCCCCCGGAGTCCAAAATCTTTGGTTTCCCGGAAGCTGCCCGCCGAGCCATTGTAGTAACGTCGGCGGATCGCTAGATGACATATTTACGGTTAGAACTAGGGCGGTATCTAATCGCCTTCGAACCTCTAACTTTCGTTCTTGATTGATGAAAACACCTTTGGCAAATGCTTTCGCTGATGTTCGTCTTGCGACGATCCAAGAATTTCACCTCTAACGTCGCAATACGAATGCCCCCAGTTATCCCTATTAATCATTACCTCGGAGTTCTGAAAACCAACAAAATAGAACCGAGATCATATTCTATTATTCCATGCACGAAATATTCAAGCAGCATTTTGAGCCCGCTTTGAGCACTCTAATTTGTTCAAAGTAAAATTGTCGGCCCACCTCGACACTCACTGAAGAGCATCGCGATAGGATTTTTATATTGAACCGTACTTTTACATACGATTCACCGACGATATGCTCCGCAAACGTGTCAGTATCGATTCGGATGAATCAAACCGACAGTGCGTAGCACAAATGCAACTACGAGCTTTTTAACCGCAACAATTTTAGTATACGCTATTGGAGCTGGAGTTACCGCGGCTGCTGGCACCAGACTTGCCCTCCAATTGTTCCTCGTTAAAAATATTTAAAGTGTACTCATTCCGATTACGAGGCCTCGTAAGAGTCCCGTATCGTTATTTTTCGTCACTACCTCCCCGTGCCGGGAGTGGGTAATTTGCGCGCCTGCTGCCTTCCTTGGATGTGGTAGCCGTTTCTCAGGCTCCCTCTCCGGAATCGAACCCTGATTCCCCGTTACCCGTGACAACCATGGTAGTCGCAGAAACTACCATCGAAAGTTGATAAGGCAGACATTTGAAAGATGCGTCGCCGGTACTGGACCGTGCGATCTGCAAAAGTTATCCAGATTCATCAAAATGTTACGACTTCGGACGCGAGGCCCTCCGCCGATTGGTTTTGATCTAATAAAAGCACTCATCCCATCACTGGTCAGAGTTCTGATTGCATGTATTAGCTCTAGAATTACCACAGTTATCCAAGTAACTGAGTAAGATCTAAGGAACCAAAACTGATATATTGAGCCATTCGCGGTATCGCCTTAATACGGCTTGCACTGAGACATGCATGGCTTAATCTTTGAGACAAGCATATAACTACTGGCAGGATCAACCAGGGAGCTGCTGTTGTTTTGTTTTGTTCTCTTGCGAAAACTCAAAAACACTAGCGCCGCTGCGACGCTCGTGCATTTCTCAAATCTCAAATTGAGATAGAGAGAGACGCACGCGCGACACAACAAGACACGAGTCCTATACGTCGCATACCATTCGGATGTACCGAAATTGGCATGGCGTATCGTAGACTTGATGTAAATATTGCTAGCGTGCGCGCGCTCACTTTTTCGTGTGTGTGTGTTTGTATGTGTGTGCGTGTGTTTTGCACACACCACACACCCACAAAATTGCGCGCGCGCACACACTTGCAAATATTTCAGAGAGAAACGCGAACACAAACACATAGCATACTTATATTTTTTGTCTTTACAAAAATATGCGATGTTATGTGCTAGTGTTTAAACGCGCCCATATCGAACGTTCTTCCGCGAACCAGACAAAATATCTCACGACACATCCCAAAATAGGGAAGTTTAGATTCTTTTAACATATAGTCGTTTCGATATTTCGCTCGCCCGGCTATGGAGAGCTTGTTCGATTACCCTCAACCGTACAGATTTTAAGCTTACATCCATAATAAGCCTGAAATCTGTCTTCTCATTGACGGGTTATAAAAAAAAAATAGAGTAAAAAAAATTTTTTATACCTGTATGATGTGCGCTGACATCTGACAGTAGTATACATACAATCGTAATTGTATCACGCTCAAAGTAAAAAACAATTCAAACTTGCCTTAATATCGAATGCACAGTCAAATCGAGATTGAAATCTCGGTATTTGCCGTGACGACGACACATTCAGCAAGTCGATGTTTCTCTCCTTAACAGCGTGCGCAGAAGATTATACGTATTATTTTATCCCGTCTGTCACGTTTTAGACTGCCACACTAGCAGCAGTCTCACGTGTAAACTGGGAACAAAGTGCAAATAAATAACAGACTACTGATGTGATGATGGTGTGCGAGATGAAACCGAATAATTTCAAAATCGCTCCGCAATCATCAACATCAAATCAGTCTTATATGTAACCCCTACGACGCGCATGCGCAATACCGCTACAATGTTTCCACTCGTCGCCGCCGTCGCCTTTATCATCTCCGCCGTTCCGGCGGGGCTCCGTGTGGCAATCACAATGTACTTGTATGTACTCACGCACGTCTAAATTCCAAGAACCGCGCGCGCCTATCTATATATGTATAGATATACATTTATACATATATCAATTGGCGCAGTCGGTCGGATCAAACTGAACCGTTTTTACGTTTTGTGGCTGCGATGGAGAATTTGTAGGTATTTATCGTCAAATATACCTAAACTTTACTTAACTATACTAACGATTAGAAAAAAAAAAAGTGTTCTCGAGGACAAGCACACTGGTCAGGATGGCCGAATCGGAGACGGGTATTCAATTCAACGCCATCTATTGAATTATTAGTAAGATTAATTTTGTCAGTATGGCCGTCTCGGAGATGGATATTCAATTCAACGCCATCTATTGTATTACATCGTGAGACTAGTTTTGTCATAAGTAATTGAAATATACTATTTAGCGCCATCTACATTACATTAATAAGATTAGTTTTTTATTTGTTTTGAACATTGTAACATATGAGATTACGCAAACAAACAAACAAATCTCAAATATATTGACGTCGGGAAGTCGGGAGAGGAGCCATATAGGTGTATATATATAGTACTGTATGGTATTATAGTTACCATGTTTGTAGATAGATGGCCCTGGCCCATCAAGGAAACCGGCGCGTAAATAACATACCGAAAAAAAGTTGATATACCCATATACTATATATATATATATATATATATTCTCCTATATACCTGCGGCCTGCCTGCATATTGTACTCGCGCGTTCTATAGTAGTAGTATTTCTTAACGTAAGTAGGTAGAGAGGTATGTATTATTAGAAATACTAGAAATCTGCAATTTGGTACATTAATAATGCCGACAAAGTGACTGATCCAAAAAATAAAATAAATAAATAAATAAATATCTCGGGACATGTTACACAAATCGACCTAGTCCCACGGTAAGCTCAATTAAGGCTTGTGATGTGGGTACCAGACGACGATATATATAATACATAGATACTTATATACATAGACAGCCAAGGACCAAGGAACAAACATTTGTGATAAATAAATAAACAAAGAATGCCCTCGCCGGGATTCGAACCCGGAACCTCCAGCTTCGTAGGCAGGGTCACTACCAACTAGGCTACGGAGGCTGACAAAAATGTGAGAACAATCACGAATAGTGGCCTTATAGAATAGGGTACTTTAAAATAAAACTAACAACGAACATACATAATCGGGCCCAGCTGTTTTCGAATGACTATATATACGGAACCCTATACTGAGCATGTCCCGACATGCCCTTGGCCGGTTTTCTACTTATTTAAAAAATATGCATTTCATAGTAATATATTATAAGGTGTGTATATAATCAATCATAGCTATGACATAATAGTAACAGCTAGTATTCGGAGTTTCATTTAGTGTTAGTTCGACTTCGGACCTCGAATGGGGGGACGGGATAGCGATAGGTGCAACCTGGTCTCTCGACCAATGGCGTGTTTTCATATTTCGTCCTGTCGGCCGACCAAAATTTCGGCAGTGGGGATTAAATATAATATTATCTACCTATTTATCTATCTACACCACCCACTGAAAACCTTGAACGGGGTGGATTAGTAGGTTATACTTTTACTATGGAGCTGAACCCAGAAATCTGCAAAAAAAATTTGCCTCCTCCATATAAAATGTCGTTTGTCGTTATCGCCATCGGTCACAAGGTATGAAAAAGATATTGTTTTTTTTTTACATTTCTTGATTGGCCCCATAGTAAAAGTTGTTCAGTATAGCCTACAAAATCACCCCGTTCAAGGTTTTCAGTAGATGGTGTATATATTCGCCCATATATAATACCCATATGGAACGTTGTGAAAATTTTATTTATAGTTGGTATATATGGGGTATAGTACCTATTGCACACCTTTTAATGCCTAGTAAAATACGTGTACATGATGTAGGTAGGTTTCTTTTGTTTTTATATTATTATTTTTTTACGCAATTTTTAATTGCACTAAAATTGTTCATAATAGCGAGACGCGGTCAGCTAGACATCATGTTAGTATAATGAAAACATTCAGGGTGTCCCTTACCCTTTTATATATATATATATATATATATATATATATACACCTCAAAACTATGCGGATAGTGGGGGTATGAAGCGCCGACATCTACCGAGCGCGGTCATCGAATCGCGTTCGAGTGCGTGAGAGTAGGTAATAAACTACTTAATTTATATAACCACATATTACAGGGTTCAGAAGCCGCAGGGATATAGGTATCCTAAATTCCTACTAATTCTATATGTAATATACATGGTGGGTATGAATATGGCAAAAAACTAATAAAAAACTACAGTCAATATTTTCGGATAGAACTAAATAAATGATGTCCCCCTAACTAACTTTTGATCCGTGGGTCTAAACAATATATATAATTATATATAAAAAAAAAACACGAATAGTGGCCCAGCCGTTTTCGAAAAACTACGTAATTCTATATTTAGCATGGTCCGACATGCTCTTGGCCGGTTTTTTTTTTATATAATATGTTCCATAGATTGGATAAACACATAATATTTATTTGGAATTGCAGTGTTGTACTAACCATGCACCAGTAGACGGGCAGAGTATACCAATCGAGAATTGTCATAAATAAAATGAATAATAAATAATCAAACCTACCTCTTTCGAACTTAACCATTAGAAACCTAACGTTAACGAACCTAACTTTTTGAAACCTAACTTTTTGGAACCTAACGTTTTCGAACCTAACCTTTACGAACCTAACTTTTTGAAACCTAACTTTTTGGAACCTAACGTTTTCGAACCTAACGTTTTCGAACCTAACCTTTACGAACCTAACTGTTTGATTAAAATTAAAATAAATAAATAAATAAATAACCATGATAATTAAAAAAGAAAGATCTTGTGTAGATATGTATGTATACCTGGGTAGATTTTTAGGTAAACTACGTGTAAAACTAATACGTTACGTGTAATTCTGGAGATTATCCGCCCAGGAATTTTTCACATTTTGAATAAGTCGCTA
>JALPQI010029467.1:0-11637 GCA_025490895.1 Thaumatotibia leucotreta
AGAAAAAAGTTTTTGCACGTGTAAGGGACGATTTTTTTCGTAACAAGTGCGTCAAAAAGAGAAATTACCGCACGCGAAGCGTGCGCAAAGTTCGTTTTTGCGCACTAGATAGGAAAAAAACATTATGTAACACCAACATGTCAAAATTGTCCAAAATCTGTATAAACTCTAGACAAATCTGAAGAAGTCGAAAATCTACAACAGCAGATAAATCTGTATAACTGGCAACACTGCATCGCGTCTCTAGCCACGCGGCCAGCGACTGCGGCCCTACCCCAAAAACGAAACTCGTAAATTTCGAGGATTTGTCTCTGTCACTCAAACAAAAGCGCCATTAGAGTGAGAGAGACAAATCCTCGAAATTTACGAATTTCGTTTTTTGCGGAAGGGCCGCTGTTATTCGCTTCCCGTTATGAGCTGAGCTTAGACGCGAGTTTGCTTTTAAGCTGGCCAATCGCAGGCGGTATCCGAACGGCGCGAATTTCAAACCAGCCGGCGGTGGCGTTATATACAAGGTGGAATTCGACGAGGGACCTTTACGGAAATGGTAGATAGTTAAGGCTATACTGAACAACTTTTACTATGGGACCAACCCCGAAATCGTATAAAAAAAAAACTTATCCATACAAAAAGGTACGGCATGTATACACACAATGTATGAAAGTCATTTTTTTTTTTACGATTTCGGGGTTGGTCCCATAGTAAAAGTTGCTCAGTATAGCCTTAACTATCTCCCATTTCCGTAAAGGTCCATCGTCGAATTCCACCTTGTATAAATTAATCGATTTGGGTCCAGAGTTGGGCATTTCGTAATTCGTAATCATGGGTACTTATGGGTACCATATTACTCGTAATGTAATATCGTGAAACGGAATATTAATGAAAATCGATATCTGAGGATCCGATAGATTGCTTATAACGAATCCGAAGTCGAAATTGCGAGAATCGGCGGCCATCTTGGATTTCTTCATTTATGATCCGATCATGATGAAAATCGATATCTGAGTATCCGACAGATTGCTTATAACGAATCCGAAGTCAAAATTGCGAAAATCGGCGGCCATCTTGGATTTCTTCATTTATGATCTGATCATGATGGAAATCGATATCTGAGGATCCGAGAGGTCGCTTATAACGAATCTGAAGTCAACATTGCGAGAAGCGGCGGCCATCTTGGATTTCTTCATTTATGATCCGATCATGATGAAAATCGATATCTGAGCATCCGAGAGGTCGCTTATAACGAATCTGAAGTCAAAATTGCGAGAAGCCGCAGCCATCTTGGATTTCTTCATTTATGATCCGATCATGATGATAATCGGTATCTGAGGATCCGATAGATTGCTTATAACGAATCTGAAGTCAAAATCGCAAGAAGCGGCGGCCATCTTGGATTTCTTCATTTATGATCCGATCATGATGAAAATCGATATCTGAGCATCCGAGAGGTCGCTTATAACGAATCTGAAGTCAAAATTGCGAGAAGCCGCAGCCATCTTGGATTTCTTCATTTATGATCCGATCATGATGATAATCGGTATCTGAGGATCCGATAGATTGCTTATAACGAATCTGAAGTCAAAATCGCAAGAAGCGGCGGCCATCTTGGATTTCTTCATTTATGATCCGATCATGATGGAAATCGATATCTGAGCATCCGAGAGGTCGCTTATAACGAATCTGAAGTCAAAATTGCGAGAAGCCGCAGCCATCTTGGATTTCTTCATTTATGATCCGATCATGATGATAATCGATATCTGAGGATCCGAGAGGTCGCTTATAACGAATCTGAAGTCAACATTGCGAGAAGCGGCGGCCATCTTGGAATTCTTCATTTATGATCCGATCATGATGGAAATCGATATCTGAGGATCCGAGAGGTCGCTTATAACGAATCTGAAGTCAAAATTGCGAGAAGCCGTAGCCATCGTGGATTTCTTCATTTAAGATCCGATCATGATGATAATCGGTATCTGAGGATCCGATAGATTGCTTATAACGAATCTGAAGTCAAAATCGCAAGAAGCGGCGGCCATCTTGGATTTCTTCATTTATGATCCGATCATGATGATAATCGGTATCTGAGGATCCGATAGATTGCTTATAACGAATCTGAAGTCAAAATCGCAAGAAGCGGCGGCCATCTTGGATTTCTTCATTTATGATCCGATCATAATGAAAATCGATATCTGAGCATCCGAGAGGGCGCTTATAACGAATCTGAAGTCAAATTGCGAGAAACGGCGGCCATCTTGGATTTCTTCATTTATGATCCGATCATAATGAAAATCGATATCTGAGGATCCGAGAGGGCGCTTATAACGAATCTGAAGTCAAATTGCGAGAAACGGCGGCCATCTTGGATTTCTTCATTTATGATCCGATCATGATGAAAATCGATATCTGAGGATCCGAGAGGTCGCTTATAACGAATCTGAAGTCAAAATTGCGAGAAACGGCGGCCATCTTGGATTTCTTCATTTATGATCCGATCATTATGAAAATCGATATCTGAGCATCCGAGAGGTCGCTTATAACGAATCTGAAGTCAAAATTGCGAGAAGCCGCAGCCATCTTGGATATCTTCATTTATGATCCGATCATGATGATAATCGATATCTGAGGATCCGACAGATTGCTTATAACGAATCTGAAGTCAAAATCGCAAGAAGCGGCGGCCATCTTGGATTTCTTCATTTATGATCCGATCATGATTAAAATCGATATCTGAGGATCCGAGAGGTCACTTATAACGAATCTGAAGTCAAAATTGCGAGAAGCGGCGGACATCTGGGATTTCTTTATTAATGATATGTAGCCTTAGTATAAGTTTTATTTGACGTTTACTTTACTATCGCGTAAGCGTATCGAGATGTCAAATTATGATGGTGCAGTCTACATAAATCATCTGACTACTATCATAATTTGACCTCTCAATACGCTTACGCGATAGTAAAGTAAACGTCAAATAAAACTTATACTACGGGACCTAAGTTTATTGATCATGATGAAAGTCGATATTTGAGGCTCGGAGAGGTTGCTTATAACGAATCTGAAGTAAAAACTGCAAGAAATGGCGGCCGTCTTGAATTTCTATATTTTGATCCGATTCTGATGAAAATTGATATATGAGGATCCGACTTCGTTATAAGAATTTCTCGGATCCCCAGATATGGTTTATTTATCGCGATCGGCTGAAAAAAAATAAGATGGCAGCCGTTTTCGCACATATAACTTGAGTTGAGATCAACATCTATGGTCTATTCTAATTCTAATTAACATTAATCGATTTTCCACGAAATTCAAAATGGCAGTTGAAGTTTTTAATAATTTTAACACCTATCGTATAGTAAAAATTCTGACAAGTGACAACCCTGAGCCTCCGGCGCCGAGTCTCGAGGTTATATGAAGCTTCCCTTCCCCACTGTATAAGATACATACATTACATAGATCAAGTGTACCTAAACTGTATAATGATTTGTTGCCAACATTATTTCCTGACCGATACGATCTTCAAGAAAAAAAATTACTCTCGTCTTTAGGACAGCTGCTTACCATTAGGCAATACGTCTAATCTTTTGTCTCCTATTAAAATAAAAAAAACCGGCCAAATGCGAGTCGAACTCGCGCCCTAAAGGCCTGTTCGGACTAGGCTAGTACCTATTTTAGTCGAGTAGCGAGTAATTTAGTAGCTAAACTATTCGTTACTGCCTAAAAATCGTTCGCAATACAGTCGAGTAAAGTTCACAAGTCAATCACGACATTTTCACGCCAACTAATGAACTCGACTAAATCGACAAGTTCGGAGTTCGGACTTGTTTCCGGCGGCCGAGTGAGCACGGACGCTTGGTGGGGGATGCTACTTGCCCGAGGGGCCGCACATAGTGTGCCACTAAGAGGGATAGACATAGTCACTTACTACTAAGACGAAAGTGCCACACAGGCACTTAGTGACGTATTCAACGCATTTGTCTGGCACTTACATTTAGCATCTAATGCACACACACACAAAAAATAGTGGCACAGTGATAAGGACGGACGATTATCGTTCCTTTTCACTTCCACTAGTAAAAAGTTTCATAAAGACCATCCCTTTCGTTCTTGCTATTATTATAACGTTGTCAAATCCATATTAATCCTACATTCATGTACTTGCCCATTGATATTTATAAATCCCAAGATTAAACATGACGTACAAAATCAAGTCGAAAAAGTGTCCCGATGCTAAGTTACAAGTGTGTGCATCTACTAAGACAATATAATGTACGTAAGTAGATTTAAATTTTCGTCAAATGCAACCTTATTTTAACACTACTTTGGTGTTATTTCGAGTGCGCGCGGTTATGACATTACATCACGCAAGTCATAAAATTGTATTGCTTCGGCCATGAGCAAAATTGTTTTAAACAAGTACCTACCTTACTTATACCTTAAGTCAATCACATAAAGTCCACTTCATTTTACACCGCGTAACAATCTCTTTCGTCTTCCTTCCACCTTAAACCAGTGCTACGCGGTAGAAAGAACCAATTGCATAACATCAAATGCAGGGACTTACGGAAGTTAATTTTAAACAATCATGTTTTTAATGGGTTTGAAGGCATAATATGTCACCAATTAATAAAACTATTCTCTAGTACTTACCGAAAATATGATATGCCATCCTTTTTCAATGTAGTTAGCGTATTATTTTTGCACTTTTTAACGGAGCACTTCGGCAACATTGCTGCAATGTCTGTAATGTAATGTTTAACAACATTGCAACTGTAATGTTTATGGTACTTAAAATTGTATACCTTGCATAATTAATGTTGCATTTCACTAAATTGCAACAACATTTAAAATGTAACATTGAAATAACGTTAAAAAAGCAATATGGCCACATATAAATTGCTGCAACAATTATTATAGGAAATTCAATAACTTTAGCAAGCAACATTGCTGCAATGTCTGTAATGTAATGTTTAACAACATTGCAACTGTAATGTTTATGGTACTTAAAATTGTATACCTTGCATAATTTATGTTGCTTTTAACTAAATAGCAACAACATTTAAAATGTAACATTGTTGTAACGTTAAAAAAGCAATATGGCCACATGTAAATTGCTGCAACAATTATTATAGGAAATTCAATAACTTTAGGTAGCAACATTGCTGCAATATCTATAATGCAATGTTTTAACAACATTGCAACTTTAACGTTTTTGGTACTTAACAATTTATACCTTGCATAAAGTATGTTGCTGCAATACTATTAGAAAACAATTCAATAAGTTTAGTTTGCAAAGTAACAGCAACGTTCCGCGATGGAATTTGTTAAATATAGATCGCTGCAACATCTCATCTGCAATGTTAAAAAAATTATATTGTAGCAATTTTATTAATATACCTTATAATAAGTTTATGGTTATAAGATGACACAACGTTTAAAAATAAACTTTCATATGTAATGTTGGGGCTACATCTATCACTATATTTTAAATAACTTTCATTGTAATTTTAGATCTACGTAGCTGCAACGTTTCTAGGAGCTTTATTTTTAAATGTTCAAATGGAAGGTTGATCAACTTTCTAGAAACTTTCTGTAACGTTCATGCTCAGTGGGTATATACTTAAACAAGTTTGAGTCTTTTGCACACTAAAGTTATCCATAATCACATGAACGTTAAGACACTAAATGAAATTAATTAAACATTAAAATTGTAAGTCCTTTCACTAAAGAAAAAAAAATTAATAAATCTAACTAAAGTAATCAAACTTAACTTATTATGGTAATTGATAGTTTTACCAACAAAAACACAGAACATTGATATATCTACTAATAACGTATTAATATTAGAAGAAAAATATAATTTTTGGTTATGTGTGGTTGCATTAGTGCGTACCATACCTCTTAGATAAGCATAGAATGGATCTATCTGTGAGTTCCTATAATTGGCTACTTGTTTTTACTCTATATCTAAGGTCTATGTAACAGCTGTTGGATCTGCAAAGAAAATAAAATAAAAAATATAGAACTAGGTATAATAAAATGCGACGTAATAAAAAATTAGATTTAATGAATTAGGCCAAGAGTTTGATATAATATATGTAGTTCAGTTCACCATTATGGGCATTTTGCATGTGCCCAGCCCTTTCTATCCAAAAACAATTTTTTATATTTTTTTTGGTCTAGTATTTTTATGTGGCTCTAAGCAACACAGACATACACAATCATTATCATTTTCATTCTCACTATTGCATTCCTCTTTATGTTTTTACCAGTTGTTTTATTATGCTTGATAGATTTATTTTTCTCAAATTTATTTGTTTGCTTTGATTAATCTAATAATGGTTTCTTGACGTTTCTTAGTTTCCTGTTTGCTTCTATTGCTTTAGGCACTCTGAAATACCAAATGAATATTTAGTCATAAATTTAAATCGAGCAGAGTTGCAACAAAGGAGGTTAGTTGAAACAAGCTGTTTCAACTTACCTTCCCTTCAAAATTAACGGCTTTTTTTATATCTTAGCGATTATTACTTACAAGCGGTTCTCCTTTGAAAATAACATGTTTGAGTATAAACATGTACGTAAATAGACGTTACAAATGATGTATACAAAGGGCATAATTCCTAACATAACACGTAAATAAACGGCATTGAAAAAATGGGTTATAACTTACTTTTCGCACAATTTTGAACACAGACGCTATAACTCCGCAACCGTTCGGCCGGCGGCCATGGCGTGTACCGAAGAGTAGGTGGGAGGGAGAAAAGGGATAGAACTGCGCTATTACCAGATTTCTAATGCTTGTAGTTCCTGAGATTTTGTCGTTGTGTCAACTTACCTTTGTGTCAACTCTCCTAGGTCTCCCCTAGTATATGTATTGTTGTTGTAGATCTACTCCAGCACCTAGGTACTTTACTATTAACTCCGTAGAAACCCGTAGAGATAGGTGGATATTTTTAACTATTTAACAGGTATAAATACGTTTATTGGACATCAAAATACTCGTCAATTAAAAGAACTGTGGCATAACTCGGGGAGCACAAAAAGTTGATAATAAGAGTTATGAGGCCACAGCTTGCGATCGAATTATTTTGATTACTATCAACATCAATTGAAAAACGTATTGAGGCAAAATGAGATTGTTGAGGTTTCATACAGTAGTTTAGATAGCTGCGGTATCTATCTTAATCTTATTAATATTTAATCACTATAACTACCAAGTCGGTAAATTGACTGTTACCTTCATAAGTACATAGGTATAGGTAAAGCTGGTTATTTTAAAGTAATGCAAATACAATAAATTTACCTCCTAATTCATAGACCATACAATGGTACTAGTTAATTTATGTTTTTAGTTATTTATGTTTTGTCAAATGCAAATGTTAATATGACAAATAAGAACAAATGATTTATTAGCTGCTGGAGGCTTGATAAACGTTTATGAATAACCGTTATACAATAATGACATAAAATTTGAAGACTGACTCATGCAAAATTAATTATCTCACAAAAAGAGTTAAAGAGAGTAGGTTGTATGTAAGTTAATGCTAAGGTAAAAACCGACCAAGTGCGATTCACTCACACACAAAGGGTTCCATAGCAGCAAGTATAAAAATTATAGTTAAATCAACCTTTCTCAAGACATAATATACACATAATAATATACCTTGATCAAACCAATTGGCTTATGATCGTCACGCGTTTACCGTTTATCGTGCTACTCGTCACTTTCGCAATAGCATACTTGTTAGAACCTGACGGCAAAACCGATAAACGATTAAACACTGGACCATCATAAGCCTACAAAAGTCGTTGTAAAAATATATCCATAATGAATAATTTTACCTTTCCATTGATACCCCACACGCTTACGTACACCGAAAAAAAAATAACATTATTTATGGAGGGTTCCAAAACGTACGGCTTCGATAGATGGACATACCTACTGACATGACGAATCTATCGTGTGTTCCGCTTTTGCCATTTTGGCTCGGAACCCTAAAAATGCTTAGATACCCATTTTACTAATTTATTCAATCGCTGCTATTTAAACCTTTGTATTTCGTATATAATGATATTTCCGGATTCCGGATACAAAGTGTAATTATGAATAATTATCGAATAATAATTATGGTAATTATTTCATTATAACTAGACGACTGGTTGTTCACATTGCAAACAAGTAACTTAGCTGCTCGTTCATCGCCGTTGGTGGAACCAGAGATAATAAATTTAATGTCTTATAATAGTTATACCTAATATATCGTCGAAATAATGTTTACCAATCGCGCGTACACGTACACTACTACTCGTACTAAATAATTGCTCGGTTGTGATTGTCAGAATATTTTTCTACAGATACTTACTTTAATTTTGAGTACCTAAGTGTACCTAATACTGTTATGAGTTATGAATGACTGTTATTTTTATTTTTTTTCATGAAGACACATAACATAAGATCGAAATGAAATTACTATTAGTGTAAGAAACAGAAATAAGCTGGGAACTATTTTTTATTGGGCATAATACGACTTAGGTATCTAATTAGGTACAAAACTGGTATCCAAGTCTAAACAAATGAAGGGTTCCATTTCAACAGTTTGTAGTCACTCATATTTTAAAGACAAACGGGTCTTAATCGCGTAAACTTACGTTTAATTATATCCTGACGTTTCGGGCATGACGTTACACCCGTGGTCGCAGGCAGACTCCGCAAACGTCAGGATATAATTAAACGTAAGTTTACGCGATTAAGACCCGTTTGTCTTTAAAATATGAGTTTGCAGTCATATAAATTGGGTCTCAAGAAAAATGATTGTAAAATTACAAATACTACGAATTCTCAACCGCATGTAGATAGTTACATTAGTTACGTATATACGTATTGTAGGTACTTACCTATTGACGGAAGAAACGATAACTTAATGACGATAATTTTCAAAATACGTTGTTTATTTAGGAACGTTGTTCGGGAAACGATTGTTCATGATTTTAACTGTTTAGGGGTTATTGATCCTATTTTGCCAATGACTAAAATGTGCATAATAAGTATAATACCCAATGAGTCACTTTCTAGACACACGTGAATAAACCTCGCAAAAACCGTTATTATTCATGCTAAGTACTCGAAGGTAAATTGAAGGTGATTTAAAACGAAATTTAACAATGTAAATTTGTTAATAGCAAACAATAACAGCTGACTTTTAAGAAATGCTCGCGGGTATTTTGTTTCGGTATCGAATTGGAATTCTGGAAAACCCGTATTCAATCAGCAAGTTAAGTCTAACATTGCTAATTAATATCTACTTCACGGCCTGTTTCTGAATCCCCGGATAAATGTATTCGTCAGATAGAATTATAGGAGTAAGTACTTACAATAAGAAAGGATAGCTAACATTTATCTGACCGATATATTTTATTAGGGGGTGCTAAAACAGGGCCGCACTAACTCTCTTAGACCCACTTTCACAATCCAGGGCTAAGTCGCTAACACAAGGCTTTTTAAAAGTAATGTGTAAAGTTGTATTGGAATGAACATAATCTTTTAACCCTGTGTTACTTGGTTAACCTCATTGTGAAAGCAGGCCTGATTGTGCAAGTATTCGTATTGAAAAGTTTAGAGTAAAACCTTATAGTCATGAATGTTATGACGTTGCATGGAGGTATGAAAGAATGTCTCACCCAAGGGTAAACGTGCTTTGAAGGCATCTACTTGTAACTGGCCTACGTGACTCGATCATACTTCTGAGGTGCTTTTCTTGGCTTTGTTTAGCTTCGCTACTATTACTTACGTCAAAAATCACTGTTTGTATAATTTTATACACTTATTACAGTTAATTACCGTTGCTTTAATGTTTTCTAATAAAACGATAACTATCAGAATAAACATAAACTCAAGCTTTTTATTTTTTGTTGCATAGCTCATTAACGATATTTAATTTTCTCCCGTAATTGAAACTCAAATATTATGTTAGATAGTGTTAATTAGTTTCAAGTTGTGTTAAGCGAAATTGTACATATCATATCCAAACACAAATTTTAATTCGTTAGGGATATGAGTTGCTTACATATAAATAAATAAATATCATGGGACATCTTATACAAATCGATCTAGTCCCACGGTAAGCTCAATTAAGGCGTGATGTGGGTACCAGGCGACGATATAATAGATAGATACATACAGATACTTAAATACATAGACAGTCATGTCATGACCAAGGAACAAATATTTGTGATAAATAAATACACAAATAATGCCCTCGCCGGGATTTAAACCTTCGTAGGCTACGGAGTCACTACCAAGTACCAACTAGGCTACGGAGGCTGACGAAATATCATCCTGCATATCGACACAATACTTACCCACCCAACCTCGTATCTGCACTTACGTGATGGAATAAACACGCTTATTCTGAGTGAAAGAAAGGCTACATTTCCATGAATTGATTGCTGTAGATCCGAGGTAATTATATTGATGATATTTATTTTGTTCTCTATGTTATATCCCGTTTCTCCATTCCAGGTATCATCGTGTACGACGGGCACCGCGACAACGCATGGCGAGTGACCCACGCCTCCATGTACCCGGACCCTGACATGGGCGAGTATGACATCAACGGGGAGCGGTTCACGTTGATGGACGGCATCGTAGGCCTGGCGCATTCTCCAGCCCAGGGGCTGTTGTACTACCAGCCGTTGGCTACGGACAGGTAATTTTTAGAACCCGGGACCTCCGCTCCGGCTTCACTACCAGGGGCAGTGGCGTAACAATAGGGTGGCAGGGCTGGCAAAATGCCACGGACCCAAGAGGGCCCCGGCTCAAGAGGCAGTGAATTTATATTTAAACTGAGTACAATGTGACGATTTTTACTGATAGGGCCTCATCAAAATAATTGGCCACAGGCTCCAGATGGTATAGTTACGCCACTGACCAGGGGCCCGTTTCTCGAAAGCTTGTAACTTGTAATACAAGTGGAAGTCTCTATTTAACACTATAAATTAAATACGGACTTCCACTTTTATTGCAAGTTACAATGTTTTCAGAAATATGTTCCAGGTAGTCTAGCGACTGAGATTACCAGACCGTTACATGATCGGCATAGGACATATTGTTTAAATGTTAAATCTGCTACACACATATCCATCAGATAAAATTATCACTGTCCATTTCCCTAGGCATGTAAAACAAAAGTACAGCTAAAATTTATGTGACAGAAATATTTTACAAAGTGAAAAAGGCCCTTAGCGTTAGACGCATGGTAACGGTTTACAATAGTGAATAGCCACCAGAAGATGATAACTGCAACTTGACTGGATTGTCTCAATACTAAATAGTTGTCATAGTACGCTTGGTAGCTATCCTATACCCGCCGGTCAACCGCAAACGTTGATAATTTCAACCACATATTTAATCTTATGGTGATCCCCTTTTACCAGTGATAATGCAATGTATGCTATTTGGACACCATAGGTATGATGGCAACGACGATAGACAATAACATGCCATACTAACGCCACAATCTATACTAAATCATGTTCTTACAGTTTACGATAAGCAATGTTGCAAGAACGCGTAATGTCGCAGAGGGCTATTCAAGCCTTCGCATACACTGCCTATAAATCCATGGCCACTTACCTACTTCTGCT